>PVJO010030382.1:0-15560 GCA_004026905.1 Hystrix cristata | reverse complement strand
ATAAATCAGACACTTATCAGTACACATCGAATTGTTTCTCTGATATGAGAAACCATAAGTGTAAATAAGGACAAAGGGGTAGAATAGATATTTTGTTTAAAAAAGAAAAAAGAGAGATAGTATTCAAAAGAGAGAACTAGATAGGGAAAAGGGGGATAAAGAAGAAGGTTAAAAGAAAAGTAAGATGAAAGGGGAAAAATGGTAAAGTGTAGCTACATTTGTTGCAAATAGGGAGGGGTGAGTGAATGGAAGGGAGGGGAGGGGGGGAAGAGGGGGGAAAACCAAGATGTATCATGTACAGGTACAAAATAACCATGTTGATTATGATCATTATGTATACAATGTACCAATACATGTTCTTGGTAAAAATAAAAAAATTAAAAAAAAAAATTAAAAAAAAAGAATAGCAACAGTAAAAAAACAAAGAGTCCTCAAAGAGTCCTACGTAATAGTGAGACAAGTAGATTGATTTTTATCTATTTTAGAAGTAATATTACATAGTGATCTTCTAGTTACTGGTACAGTTTAAAGCTTGACTAACCTTTGAATATATTCAACCCAGTTATTTTTTCGCTTACAGAATAATGCATCTATTATTTAAATGGTTTTATTTTCATTCTGTTTTGTTGACTGATAATGCATGATATTTGCCCGGATGACAGAGCACAGCAGATGTCAGTAATGAAAAGTGTCACAAACCACTGCATATAAAAGAAAAACCTTGAACAAAATTTAGGGAAATCTAAATTAGTTAAAAGTTAGCATTGCTGTGCAAAGTTTGCACATTAAAATTTAGAAGTTGAGTGATTTTAAGCTTTTCTTTGCAAATGAACACAATGTTCAGTGTTTTTTGTACCATAGCTGTGTCTTGTGAAGATTAATGCGGAGTTTTATAATAGTGCATGAATCTTAGAGAACTGAACAAAAATTTTAATTTTGTATTTCGAGGTGCTATTATCCCTCAGCTGGCAGCTCTGATTTATCACAATGTTTATCTTTTCTTAAAATTGCATTGATCATTAAGAAAAACACACAAGGGGCGGGGGATTTAGCTCAGTGCTTAGAGTGCTTGTCTAGCAAATGGAAGGCCCTGAGTTCGATCCCCACCACCAAAAAAAAAAAAAAAAAAAAGACACGCAAAAGATATGTAAGGTAAGGGACTTGAATGGTTTAATTTCTGAGTTTATTTTCTGTTCTAAATCAAGTTTATTCTTGATTCTCCATAAGCTGTTCATTTATGGAATTGCACAATCAAAATTCTGAGAAACTGAATAAAGAAATAGAAAAATTGAGTAAATGAAGAGTGTAATTCATGTAAACTATATTATCAGAATAGGAGTAGCTAGTAGAATATACGTATTAAATGTCAAACTGTAATGCCACAGTGGATCGTGTAGTTGGAAACTTGATCAAGCCACTTAGTATTCTTTCGTAACTTCTTTGAGGGGTGTCCACGGGCCAGGAGGGACTTTTAGTTTCTGTTCTTTTGCCACCTTGTGTAAGGAGGAGGGCAGCACGACTGGTATTGTGGGATGGCATCAGCTAGATGAGCCAACACGATGGCGGCCTGCTGAAGTGACAATCGGGCTTCCTTAGGAGTAGGCTGCCGGTGGGACGCTGGCACACCCAGCGCTCTCCCAGGCTCCTGATACCACCCGTTTCCAAAGAATCCCCCTTGTGCCTGTCAGAGGCAGCACCTGGATATACTGCTGCTTCTTGTGTGATGGGAAGAATAAATGGCAAAGCCTGAACTCTTGGGTGTTAACTGCTCAGTTTGATTTGGAAGTGATGTAACTCTAAACCTTAAATTCAGCTGCGTGGGTGAGGTGACCTTCGCTGTAGCATTTCCTACTGTTTCTATTTTTAAGCTGGTACCCAGGATGTCACTGTAACACAGGTTTTGCCCTTTAATTGTAAAGTATTTGAGGTTGCCAGCCACTCGGCTGACAGTGGCGCTAATGGAGGTGACATAGTTCAGGAAGAAACTGGATCGCTAGCCTACCCAAAGCTCTGTGTTTTCTGCAGTGTCTGTCGGAAACTGTAGGTCATGCAGCAGTGGGAGAGACAGTCATTTTCCATGGCAGCCTGCCTGGTGTGTTGTCTGTCTCTAAAAATATTTGTTGATTAAAGGAAAAAGATGGCTGAGGCTGGTCCCATTATGACACCTGATGTAGTACCTGCGGGCTGGTGGGTGCTCAGTGCCTGGCATCTGCCTGAAATGCAGGAGTCAGCAAATTGAAATGAGCAGGACTTAATGGAGGAGCCAAGACTAAAACTTGGGGTGTTGCACTTCTGCTCATCAACTACCAGGTAGAAGCTCTTACTGGCTGCATTAAATGTTAGATTCTTTTCAATTGTTAAACTTCACCCAAACTTAATTTCCACAGAAAATAAGATGAGCAAGGCAAAGGGGTATACAGACACAAACAGCTCTCTAGTTTGAGTTTCGAAATCGCTTATTTTTCATCGTTTGCAGTCATTTCAGCCACTCTTCAGTAGGTGTCTGGAGGTCAATACTGTACAGCACAGCGTGCAGGGTGGGCAGGAAGCACATGCTTAGTGTTGTCCTGTAGGGGAGAAGAGGTCCTAAACATGTTACAGTGTCTGTGTCCTGATGGGGAGGCCTGCCAGGTGCAAGCCAGTTTCTTGTAGGGAGGGGGGAAGATATATTTACTCACTTCAGCAGCGCTTGCTCAGAATGTGGGCAGAATGTAAGTGGGGTTGTGTGTAGGCATTCAGCACCCAGGACAGGATGCCTGTTTAAAACAGCTTAGTAAATAAGCATTCGGATTTTACCAGCCTACACTCTTTTCATAGCTAGGCTTCTATTCTTCCAGAATGTGCCTTTTCCTTATTTCTTCTCTAGAAAGAACACCCAGAGAACACTCCTTTTGCTGGAATGCAGGACCTGGTCAGGTTTACACTCTTGGAGCCAGACCGGCCGGCGTGGGCACCACCAAGCTCTGCTCTCTGTGTGTCTTGTCAGTCTCTAGGGCGGCACTAGCACGTAGCTAGTCACTGTGGGGAGTCTGTATGCACGGATACATTCCGCCCCTGGGAAATTTGGGTGGTGGACCAGCTCTGAGATTTCCTGTCTTGGCAGATCTCAGGAACCGTTTGGAGCTGCCTTCTCTTGTATCCTGGGACTAGGCTAATCAGTTCCCATGCCCATCCCCAGGATGTCTCAGAAAGATGCTCGGCGACACCCAAAGGCTCTGTGGAGTTAAGGGCACTGAAGGTGTTGGGGGAGCCCCACCAATGCATCCCTGCGCCCTTTATTCTGGGGCTGCAGTGTTCTAACAGGAAAGGCCTCAAATGTTCCGTTATAGGGCGGTCCCATGCCTTTTTTCTTGCTCACCTGAAAGCAATAAGTATCTCTTTGTAAGCAACAGTGATTATGGAAGTTTTCCACACTTAAGTTCCAAAGTTTTGTGACTATATTGAATGAATGACTCAGAATTCACTTGGCACCCACTTTTGACATCTCTCATGCTATTTTCACCAGCATCCATCTGGCACCTCACACTCCGGAGCTCCTTCTGCCCTTGCTCGCCGAGTTCTTCAGAGGACTTGTGGTCTCGTTCATCCCCGTATCTGCAGTACTTAGTACCTGCTGGCTGTACTGTAGGTGCTGTGCAAATCTCTGTCATGAATGCATGCATATGTGGACTGTGTGTCATATTTCCTGTGCTTGATATAACTCTTTGGAAATACCAGAGCCCTTTATTTACGAGGTAAAGGCAGTAATAATGCAAATTTGATTCTGTTGCCTAGGTAATGTTCTTTCACATTGTGTGGCTTCTGTGATGTTGCTCTTTCTTGGTTTACTTAGACTTCTCTTTTACTTCTCTTAAAAGAGGAGAGAGAGAGAGAGCGTGAGCCTCTGTGAGAGTCCCTTCACTTGCACTCCTTTGCACTGATGTTTCCAGGGTTTCTTCCTTGGTCCACTCGCGTGTCACTCGGCAGGTTCTCTCTGGCGGGTGGCATCCCTGCCCTTGGCTTCACTGTCAGGCACATTCTAATGACATCCAAACCCATGTCTCTGTGAAGAACTCTCTGGCCTACCACCTACCATCGCCATGGGTTCGTCTGGTTGTTTCTCACACTCAGTGTGGCTAAAGCTAAGCTTGCTATTCCCATTCCTACCCCTGTTGCTGTCCCCACCTGCCAGGTTACCTACAGCATCAAAACTAGGGTCTCCCTTGGTACCCCTCTTCTCTGTGTCTTCTTCTACTTAATAGATGACAACAAGGAGACCCAGAGAGTCTACCTTCTCAAACTCTCTGCCACGGCTTGTTCTTTTGCTTTTATTCTTTTTTTTTTTTTCTTATGAGTCCTTATTCCTCATACCTGCAGTGTTGCTGTGACTTTCTGACCTGTTTTTCTGCCGGATCTTGCCCTCTCTGCCTGTAATAGTTACCTTTCTAGAGTCAATGGTTTGTAAGAGAGCAGATTTAATACAGGACATTTGTAAGTTACAATATTCACCCATAAGACAAATGCAGGAAGAGTGCCAAATGTATGTCTATGCAGTGGACACCCGAAAGATCCAATCAAGGTCTGGGAGCCCATGGCACTGTCCCACATATGTCCATGTCTGCAGACGATGGCTGAAGAAATCTTTATTGAAACCAGGATACGATGCTCACAGCAGAGATGATGACCAGAGCTCCCACGAAGCAACAGCAGCCATCCTTGACGACAGCAAGGCCCCGAGCTCCTTCTTTGATGAGAACAGCCGAGTCCCTTTCAGAAGAACCAGCCACAGCAGAGCTTCTCCTGGGAAACAGCCCACCCCTATCTTGTGCTCCCATTTTCCTTTATGTTGCGTCGGCAACATTCCTCAGGTAGATCCTCTATGCCCAGAACGACACCAAATCAGTCCAGCTGGGCGTTCTGGCTTAAGTTGCCCACAATAATAAGTCTACCACACTGCCCATCCTGGGGCACCTTCCCTCCTTCCCTTCCTGCTCTCCCTCTACTGCTGCCACACTCAACACCACTGTGCTCAGATCTGCATCCTGTTGGTCTCCGCAGCTTTTCATTCACAGATTCTTGTCTCCCCACTGCCCACTCTGCCTTATCATCTTCACCTTAAAGATGGTTTCCCTTCACACTTAAGACTTTGCTCAGGCATTTTTTTAAATGAAATCTAAGGCCTGACCTTCCTCGTGCTTTGTCATCTGCATGTCTCTGCCTCTGTCTCTCTCACCAGTCCCCTTTAGAAATGAGAAGCAGACCCTGAGAAGGTCTTATTCATCTTTGTAGTCCCTGCCCTAGCACAGTGCTTGGAAAACAGCTAGTGCTCAAAGGGTGTACTGAATGCATGGATGAAAAGATGCATGTATGATGAATCCATAGGAATGAGGCCCGATTTTTTTTTGGTAGTGGTGGTTGTTTGTGTGTGTGTGTGTGTGTGTGTGTGTGTGTGTGTGTGTGTGTGTATGTGTGTATTACACTGTTTACCTTAGGCAAAGGTGTGCATATTGGAGTAGAGAGGCTGGCGTGAAGGAGTGGTGGTCGATGGGTTTGGTGGAGGGGCTCCTCTTCTTCTGCACTCTTCCTGGTCGGCAGTGGACTGAGGGTCTGGGAGAGACAAACCCAATACTTTTAAATGTCATTGCTACTCAGAGCTCCCCAAGGACAGCTCCTGCCTTTGCCACAGGCACTGCCTTATCTAGGCTAACTTAACTCTACAAGGGACATTGCTGAAGAATGACTGGTTGTATGGTCCTTTTCTGGGTGGAACCAGGTATTGGGAAAGGCAAAGAAAAGAAATTGGAGCTGGAGGGTTCTATAGAGCATTACCATGTTTTCTGGAGGCTCTACCCTCTCTTATAAATAGGTGCCGTGGAGTGATTGGTAATGTCAACATGAATGAAGTGCTCACATTCCTACTCTTCGTCTGTTAGCCTCCCAGGGCCCCAGGGACTTTAGAGGTCTTTTAAGGGCTGTTCTCCTTGCCCACCATCATGCTGGACTGTTGTTTGTCAGCAGGTTTGTCCGT
Organism: Hystrix cristata; assembly: GCA_004026905.1. Classification (NCBI taxonomy): domain Eukaryota; kingdom Metazoa; phylum Chordata; class Mammalia; order Rodentia; family Hystricidae; genus Hystrix; species Hystrix cristata. Next base: position 9,553 of record PVJO010030382.1, on the reverse strand, counting down.
GCCTCTGGGATCAGCCATCTCGGACAGGCTGGCTGCTCTTACAGCTGCCTGGGATCAGAAATCATCTGGTTTCACAAGAGTGGGGGATTAGTCTTATTAAATATCAGCATTAGGAAGAGAACCTGTGTTATGTTTTGATAGATTCTGGTCTTCCCATCTCTCTTGAATTTGTTCACTTGAGAATCAGTGGAAGGGACAGTTGAGGATGGGATTTGTGTATAGTTGTAGGCTGGAAAACCATGTGCTCTACTTAAGTGCAAATATCGTCACCTTTTCTCTGAACGTTAACAAGCTCTTCTTCTTGGAACTTCAATTTAAGATGAGATTGTGGTTGATGTCAGAAGAAGAATTATACTTGTGAGTGAACAAATGGTGAGCTTTAAGTGTCTCTTATAGTGCATCATTAATTTTCCAGATAACTTTCTGGTAACTTTGCCCTCACTTAGCCAAAAAATAGGGACATACCAATATATGTCAGTGTTGTTTGATTCTTTATTCAGACAAACTAAGATCAGAGCTTAGTGGAGTATGGTTTGCGCAGCAATTGGAAGAATGAATGATGCGCTGAAGTCAGTATTTTGATCTGTCTCCTTTGACCAGAATGGGCGGACGGTGTTGCTTCTTCAGTTAGCTGGAGCCCTGGTCTGTTTCAGGGTACGGGAGGTGGGCTTGTGCAGCTTCAGAGGTGGTAAGGGCCACTGTGTGCGGCCCTCGAGGTAGTTAGTGTTTTCATCGTCCCTGCACTCTGCAGGTGGCCAAGTTCATGTGTGTCTATCCTTTTTCCTGCAGATTTCACCAATGTCCCTGATATCACAACTGGTATGAAAAGGAGTCAGACAGATGGCACTCTGGATCAGGTCACCCATCGAGAGAAAGTGGAGCAGACGTTCAGGGTAAGATGTTGTTTCAGATCACAAACCAAGAACCAGGCAGGCGACAGCTGATTCCACCTTTACCTGAGGTGGGGAAATAGCAGATGGCGTTTTCCTGTCCTGAGTTTCAGCAGTTGGTGGAAACATTTTTTCCCTCTAAGAATATAATTTCCTTTTTATTTATATTTTTGAGGTGAGTACTAAGAAGAACCATTGATTTAGGCAGAACTCCTCTTGATTCCTGAACACCACCAAAGAGCAAATAAGCAGTGCCATTCCTGCAGTGGGACGGTTTTGTTTAGTTGTTCTGACAAGGAAATGCTAAGCTCTGGAGTCCTGAAAGTCAAATTAAGTTACTATTCTTTCCCGCTTTTGTTTTGGCCTAGGATAAATTATTTTTGGTATGTTGTCATCTTGCTGTAAAACATATGTAACCCATGGTTGCCGCTTGCAAGTGTACACTTCAGTGGCACCAAAAACATTCATATTGCTTTGCAAGCATCTCCCCCTTGTGTCCCTGGAGCTTTTCCATTACTGCAGATAGAAACTGTCCATTAAGCTCTAACTCTTCTCCCAGTTCCTCTGATAACCTCAATTATTCTTCCTTCTCATTTGACAATTTTAGGCACCTCATATATAAGTGGAATCATATAATGCGTGTCCTTTTATTCCTGGTTTGTTTTATTTAACAGAGTATCATCTAAGGGTTCATTCATGTTGTAGGATTTTTCAGCTTTTCACTCCTTTTTAAGGCTGAATAATACTCCATTGTATTTCCAAAACACATTTGGTTGATCCATTCATCTCTTGATAGATGCTTGGGCTGTCGCCCCCACTGAGGAATTGTGGGCGATGCCACAGTGACCATCTGCATGCAAGCACCTGCTTGAATCCTACTTTTCCATTCTTTGGGGGCTACACCTAGAAGTGCAATTGCCAGGTCACAGGTAATTCTACATTTAGCTTTGTGAGGAGCAGCTTGACTGTTCTCCTCAGCTCTGTGCCCTTTTACATTCCCCCCAGCCAGGACCCACACCCTCAGCAGTGCTGGTCCTAGTCCGTCCCATTCCTGTGTTCTCAACCGTTTATACTCAGCTCTCCCTTCAGAAATGGTCTGGCATGATGTATCTTCATGTCCAGTCTATATTCTGAAATTATGACTCTGTTCTCTTATTTCCTGCTTTTGTTTTAAATACTAAATAGGAATGGAGGAAATTTGAGCAACGACAGATATTTAAGTAAAAGTTATAGTGGGCCCTGTTGCCAGTTGGGTTTAAACTAGCAAGAGCTGGCCCCTTGCCGTGCAGCCCCGTGGCACCTGCTTTGGGTAGGTGTGGTGACGTTCACTGTGAAGGGTCCATGGGGGACAGCCTGCCAGCCCGAGAGTGGCCCTGGTACTCGGCCTCTCTTCTCCTGTTCCCTTCCTTACTCTTGCACTAATCTGCTAGCCCCTCACTCCCTTCTCCACATCTCTCCTCCCTTTCCTGAGGCCGAGAGGCTGTCACTACTCCGGCTGTGCGCCCAGATGTAAGTGCTTTGACTAAACTGAAATCCATCGGCATTTTTAGTCTTAACTGTACTGTTCTATCTCTGGTGGATTATTTACTTTTAGAAATCCAATATCATAGCTAATATCCAACAATTTTTAATGCACAGTGGATCCTATAGTACCAAATAGATGTGTTTTGATTGCTTTGCCTTAGAATTGGTTTTAGAAGAGCAAATACTCCCAAAACACTCAGGCAGCAAGGCTCTCTGAGGCGAGTGTGCCCCTGGGGCCTGGGCACAGCGTGGTACTTGGGGGAAAATCATTTAACACTTAATGCTGTTAGGGGAAAATGATTTTCTCTTTGTGATAATTAGCTCAGGTTATACATTAATGTTCTTAGGAAGGAAATGAATTTCTCAAAATTATTTTTTTATTCAATAAAATAGTTAGTTGGAAAGTTAGCTTATAAAGGCCATTTCAAACCCTATTTTAGGATAGTCCCTATCACAGCTAAGCAAAGTAGTTACAAAGTGAATGCTGGAGCCTCATTTAAAAGTTTAGGTGTAAAAGCTGCAGTTCAAGTTGAAATTCGGGTGATCTGTGTTTTAATCTTCATTGTTAAAAATGGTGAAAGGAGGGCTGGGGATTTAGCTCAGTGTTTAGAGTGTTTGCCTCGCAAGCATGAGGCCCTGAGTTCGATTTCCGGTACCAAAAAAAAAAAAAAATGGTGAAAGGAGAAAGCAAATACATGAATACGTTTATTCATATATACATTCCAAAGAACTCAGAAGAAAAAACCTGTTGAAAGAGAATACAGATGAACTATCCTTGTACTGAAATAAGACCAGAAGCGTTTCAAATTTCAATTCTGGAATTCAGATTCCAATTCAGATTTTGGAATATACATAATGAGGAATCTTGGAGATGAGACCCAACTGTAAATGAAATTCATTTATGTTTCATACACACCTTGTACACATAATGTGAAAGTAACTTGATACAGGGTTTTTTGTTTTTAGCGTACTTGTGTGTTGATTGCGACCCTCGCACGAGGTCAGATGTGGACTTTCCACTTGGCACTGGATCTTGCAGCATTTTGTGTATCAGATTTTTGGGCTGGGTGCTCAACCTGTGTGAGCAGGTGAAGCAGTTGCTGTCAAATCCCCCTCAAGCTGTCTTCACCTTTTTCTAGATAGAAAGAGAGCTACATGGAATAATGGAATTCAGTACATTTAAGAAAAATTAGGAAAATGCCCGACTCATAAGTTATTTGATTCTTGGGAAGAATAAGTGATGGGTGTAATTTCAAAGGAAGAGAAAGTTTCAGATTTAAGGATTGAAAAAATGTTTTGTATAATATTTTTTAACCTCTTAGAATCGTCAGCTTATGCCCGCTAACAGTCCCCTTCTGTTCCTCAAGTGTGGTGGCTTGTGTGTGGTGTGGGCTGGGAGTGGACCTTCCAAGGGCCCTGAGTGCTCTGCCCTCCGCAGGACCTCCGGATGCCCGAGGAAGTGGACTCTGCTCCCTGGGTCTTCTCAGAGGTCAGCAGCTTCTTTTCAGATTAGACTTGGGTTGGACCTGGTCCGTTGGGGTATTTTACTAACAAGTATTCTAGAATTGAGAGTAAGGAATAATTTCCATAGAAAATCACACCAAGCCCGGCTTGATGAAGCACAGCTGTAACCAGGGCTTTTGACAGCCCCACAATTTCTGCAAATGGTTCATAATTGATTGCCTTCTCTCTCTTTAAGGGTGCCTATTACTGTCACAGCTCTTTGTGTGACCCTGTCAGCCTCTCCTGTGTGGATTTTTTTTCCCCCCAGTATTGTTGGCAATTAGCATGTGCTCTTGTAATAGTTTGGAGTTTGAAAGGAATAAACAATTTTTCTTTTGGTGAGAGGGTTGAAAGAGTTTCTGGTTTGTTTTGGGAACTTAAGGTGTGTTAAGTGGTCCCCAGCAGCAGTGTTGCTCATGTTCTATGTTCTGCCCTTGGAGCCGGCTGTGAGGAAGTGGCACTGGGTAGCCCTGTTGTCCCCACATCTGCCACAATCTGGTGGCTCTCCGGAGTGGGCAGGCTCACAGCGTGGGGTGGGCGTCCAGAGGCGGGGTGAGCCTTCCCCAGCCACAGTGCTGCTTTGCAGGAAGAGTGTGGTGGCGCTCGGAGTCCTTGTGGATGTGACTGGAAAGAGCAGTTTAGAATTTTTTTCATTCATTGCCTGGGAATGACAGCAAGAGAGAGAGCGAGCGAGTGAGAGAGAACACACAATACAGGAATGTGAGCCTTCCATACTTCCCTACAGCCGGCTGTGGATGTGATCCTTTCCCTTTGAACTTCTCCCTTCTATGAGCATCATGTAAGTAAATGAAGGCTCAGATTTTCATGGATGTAGATTCTGCTCCAAGTGTAGGGATGGTTTTCTTTTCTGAATTGAATATTGATTTTACTCTAAAAATGTCTCGACTGTTATGCAGATAAGATGTGTCTGTCTTTCCAGGGGGATTCTGATGGTAATCTTCAAGCACTTGTGAGAGCTTAGGCTTAGAGAACTTTTCATTTTATTTTATTTTGTATACGAGTTGTTCTGTAGCATTGTCAACTTCTTCTTTCTTATTCTGATGTCAAGTTGATGTCTGAAATAGTTTTGTCCCTTTCAACTACAAAGATATCAGAAAGGCCTACAAAAATATTTTCTCTGTAAGATATGCTTGAAAAGAGAGAAAAGAAGAACTTGAACATAGCAAATAATTCTGTGCTTATAAAATTTCCTTGGAACGTAGCACATATGGAGCTTAATGCTGTAAAAGAAAATCCGCAAAAATGAAACTCGATTTCTATGAGGTAAGCAGAGTTTTAACTTAGTTACTTTTTATTAAATCATTTTTTAGCTTTTAAGGAGAACTTTATGTAATCACCTAGTGTTGCTTTGGCAGTGATTATTTTTGCAGTTTGTAGGCGGCGTGTTGCTAGAACAGGGAGCATCGGGAACGTGGAGACATACAGCATGACAGCCGTGTGCTGTGTTCTTTGCAATTTAAGCATGTTTAAGATGTACTTTGTCCTGTTTATTTTTTCAAGATAGAAGAAAAAAATGTACACTAATGGTTTTTAGTACATGGCGTGAACGTAACTTGCATTTAATATTAGACTCCTCCTGCCCACCCACTTAGCTCAACCTTTTGTGGTTTTCACATGCATTGCTTTTAAGAGCTTGCATATCTAAGAAGCCAAGAAAAAGGTTATTAGTTTTTCAGCATTTCCAAGTATGCACTTTTCTGTGAGTTTCCCTCCTCATCTCAAGGTCTTTTGCATTATTTGAAGTTTTTGTCGGTCAAATTAAAATATCTTTTATTTATAAACAGTATACTTTCTACATGGTGCTAATCAATAGATTAATATAATTGCTTTTCTTAAAGCTAAACATAGCTATTTTTATCCAATTTATTTCTATTTGATTGAACAGAGAGGTAGTATTCTCAAAGCAAATGCTTTGTTCCTGAAAAGTGATTTATGGTGTGATGTTCTCCAGTAGTAAGACAGTCTTTCATGATGATTTAATTTCAGGTAGCCTTTCTTGCAGGTGGTGAGTGGTATATCAGGAAGAAACCTAGAACTGGTATTGGCAGTCTGAATTCGTATCCTGGTTCACTAGGGTTTACCTCCATGTGACTTGGGACAAGTTGTCCAATTTTTTATAGATTATTAAGATATAAGTTGCCTTTTCCTGACGTATCTCCATGATACATGTTTTTGAGTAATGTCCTGTTCAGCTTACTTAATGACCTCTTCATGTGGAAGGCTCAATCTCAGATAAGAAAACATGTAAGATATAATAGGCACCTTAATAAAATGTTACTGAAATTAATGCATGTACATAATAAACATCTGAGCTGCCTACCCAGTCTTCTGGGAGTTGGCAGTGGTCAAGTCTTCCTGAACTGTTCTATGAGATGAAAAAGAATTAGAAGCCAAGAGCCTTAGGAATTAGGTCCTCTTGGCTTTTTGTGTTCTGCATGAAGACAAAGCCTCCCCATCTTTCAGTGAATTTTTCTAATGCATAGTGTCTCAAGTGGATGTGCTTTTCCAAAGCATTGCTGATATGACTAAATAGAGACAGTGTGTTTTGCACCTGCCACCATCCTCAGCTAAGTGCGGAGACTCTCAGAAAGGCCTGGGAGGTGCTGTGCTGGAGGAGGCCTTGTGGGCTGTGCCCCTTCACAAGAGGGGCAGTGAGGACACAGCCTCGAGAAGGGCTGGGATCAGCCTGTTTTTTGTGTCTCGCTCTCAAATGTGTCCTTCTGCCATTCTAACATGATCTTGCTATCATACATAAGACGGGGTAGTAACTTGTGGAACTTGCGTGAAAAGACTACCATTTTCATTGAAGCAGAAGGGGTATTTGGACTTAAATTTTAAGAAATCAATCAATGTATCAGTCAACCATTGATCTATCTGCGGTACTGGGGATTGAACCCGGAGCCTTCACACTAAGCTACCTTTGTATCTTGTATTTTGAGACAGTCTTGCGAAGTCACTAAGTTGCTCAGTCTGGGCTCAAGCTTTCGATCCTCCTGCCTCAACCTCTCAATCCTCCTGCCTCAACCTCTCAGAATGCTGGGATTACAGGTTTGCATCAATACACCAAACGACATTTGATCTCTTTGTAGTCAGTTGAGTTTTTCCTTTTTTTCCTTTCCCGTTTTCCTAGCTCTGAGGTATTAGTTCCCTGCTCTTTTGTGTCTGACCTTGACCAACGTATGGCAGGGTATATGGCAGGACAGGGGCGGCACATGGAAGGGACCACAGATGCCTGTTGTGCTTGTTGCCAGAGATCACCTATTCTGCTCACCAGGGCTAGAGATGTCATCCATGTGCCCAAATGCAAAAAAAAAAAAAAAAAAAGAGAGAGAAAGAAAGATGCCTAAATCTTCAAATTGATGTCAGGAAGTGTCTGAGAGTTAGTAAGGGGAGCCGGGAATATGGAGTGGCCTTAAGACTCTGGAAGTGCGTGCTAGTGCAGGCCGGCTAGTGCAGGCCGGTACTCAGGAAGTAGGTGGGGAGTGGAGAGCTCGTCCCGTAGGAGGAGAACCGATGGGGTCTGACAGGGAAGGCAGCATGAGGAATTCTTGCTGGTGGCAGCCGCTCTTTGCTTCTTGCAGCCATTCTGACATAATCTCGCCCTCATACATAAGACGGGCTGGTAACTTGTGGAGGTTGTGTGAAAAGACTCGCGTTTTCAGAGTGCCAGCTCTGTCAGCATGACCGATTCCTTCGGGTCAAGTATGTGCCTGGAGGACTGCGGGTTTAGCTCAGTGGTTAGAGCACTTACCTAGCAAGCGTGAGACCCTGAGTTTGGTCCCTAGCACCAAAGAAAGGTATGTCCTTGGACAAAAACAAAAGAAAAGGAGGGCGGGCAAGGTGGCAGCTGTTGCCAGGGGCAGAGCTAGAGACTGCCACCACTAGGATATTGGCCAGTGCACACTTGGCTGTCTGTCCAAATTCAGACCCTGCGTTTGCTTGTTGAGTGAGACTAGGGCTTGGGTGGGGTGACCTTGGGGGCTGCGAGTTTGCCTGCAGATATGGGCCGAGGAGTGTGTTTTCTGCATTCAGCATGGACTGTACTCATGTTTGGGGACGGGAAGAGGCTGTGGAACCCAAGGAGACTGGTTTGGAAGGCCAGAGCACTAGCTCTGCGAGGCCAGGCCCCCGCATCCCCCGCAGGCTCTCAGTGTGGAGACGGGGCGATGATACCGCCTCACAGTGAGGGTGGAGGAGTCAGGGCAGTTCTTTTGTGCGCGGGGCTGGGCTCCCTAGCCACCTTGCTCTCCTTTTTTGATTGCCCCCAGCACTGTCCTGCCTGCCTTCCTCTGGTCCCTACTTTCTTATTTTCCACACTTTTCCTTTTTGTCCTGTTTTTCTGGAAATAATAAATTGTTCCTGAGAGTCATCTGCAAAATCCCCAAAGGAAGAAGAAAACAAGAGGAAGTCACAAAGAGGCAGCGATGCAGCATGAATCACAGTGGGGCGGGCTGGGGATCAGGCCTTGTCAGGTGGGACCCTGGCTGTGAGATTAACTTGCTGTCAAGCCAGCCCAAGTGCAGAAGGGATAATTACGCTCCATCTCCTCACTGCTGGGACAATGACTGAGAATAGGAAGGTGACTGGAGACTCCCCAGAGTCAAGGCTACACAGATTTGACTCTGACAGTGTACAGCAGCCTTACAGACAGGGCAGTTTTTACCTAATGATTTATGTGCTACATTTATTTCTGGTGCAGGCTCCTTCTTACTCCTTCTTTCCTTCGAAACATCAGGGACCATGGTTTTCCTCCGATCCTGAGATAAGAGTTTAAGAGGGACAATTTTTTCCTTTCCAGGGCAAACACGGGTAAAATCAAAAAGTAGCCAGCCAGCCGGCCACCTACAGCCCAGGTGACAGGTCCACCTAGCCAGCCCATGCCTCTCAGCCTGCCCTCAGAGCTGCCCGCTAGTCAGGGTGGGGTTGGACGTCAAGGCCTCCATGCCAGTCCTTTCTTTTCTGTCCTCCAGCCTCCTTCCTTTAAGCCTCTAGCTGTACATCTTTACTTCCCTTCTAACTTCCTGAGTTGGAGATAAACAGTCATGGAGCCTCAGTATAATTTTGGTTTCAGAGGAAGAAGAAAGCAGAGAGTTTGAATTTCTCAGGACAAACCCTAACCTCAGTGTAAGTGCTATTTGCAGGTACCTGGTACATTCTTAGGAAAGCTCTCTGGACACAGGGTGAATACAGTTAGGATAGGGTTTTGCCCCAAGTATTTCCCTGATAATTGTTTTCTTTGTCCTTGTATAAGTCATTGAGCTTCTGCATTGGTTGGACTACCTGCCCTGCTCTGTCATCTCTCCCTGTCTTTCTGCCCAAACACATGATCTAAAACAGTCTTTTGGGGCTGGGAATATAGCTCAATGGTTAGAGTGCTTGCCTAGCAAGGACAAGCTCCTGAGTTCGATCCCTGGCACCAAAAATAAAAAACAAAAACCAAAAATAAATAAATAAAATGGTCTTTTGCTTGACATTGCTTTTTGTCCTAATGAATAGGGAGAGCTCCTTAAACGAAAAATAAATCTTAGCATGACCCTATTAGAATTAGCTTTGCTCATCTGTTGTCCCTCACACAGTTCATTGAGGTTAAAACCTCTGAAGATTGATTGGTGGAG
>PVJO010030381.1:0-15579 GCA_004026905.1 Hystrix cristata | reverse complement strand
GGTCCTTATTTACACTTTCAGTCTCTCACACCAGAGAAACAATGTGGTATTTAAACATGTGTGTCCAATTTATTTCACTTAAGAGTATGGTCTCAAGGTGCATCCATTTACCTAGGACCGTCTCAAGCTTATGCTTCTTTAGGGGCACAGTAGTACTCTGCTGTATTAAAAAAACCACATTTTCTTTATTCATTCCTCGGTTGATGGGCATTGGAGCTGTTACCAATATTTAGCTATTACAAACTGCGCCACTACAAAGATGGGTGTGTATGTATCACTGTGGTAAGCCCTTGCTATTTTTGGTCACACCAGGATCTTCTTTTGTTTTGTTTTGTTTTTGGTACTGGGAATTGAACTCAGGGCCTTGCGCTTGCTAGGCAAGCATTCTACCAGTTGAGCTAAATCCCCAACCCCATGCTCTTGCTATTTTTTAAGAAGGTTTTTATTTGATGATTGCTAACCTCAAGGATGTCTGCTAAAACTGATATTCTATCTTCACACTGATTGATTCTGCTGGGTATACTTTCAATAGAATTTTTAATCTCCCAGGTATCTGTTTGAATCTGTTTTATGGTGTTCAGTTCTTTCCTATGTTGGACACTCATGATTTCCCTATCTTTCCTATGCTACTGTTTTTTTTTTTTTAAATCTGTATCTGCTCTAGTTTCATGATGCATTTCCTTCATTATGGTCATCGTCTCTTTAATTATCAGTGTAATTACTTCTGTTTTGGTTTTGTCAAGAGACTCATTCATCTGTTTTGCTACTTGGGCTACCACCATTTAAGAAGTTCATCTGGGTGGCGTTTGGTTTCTTCCACCACAATGCCTCCTGGATTTGCTTTGGGTGGGTTGAAGGTGTTGGGTTGCATCTTGCTTCCTTGTTTTTTCTTTCTTTTGTTTATTTGTCTTCTGTGTTGATGTTTGTGAAATGCTTATGAGAGGTAGCCTTATTATTAGTATCAAGATCTCTTAGGAAAATGACTACTTTTCAGAGCCATCTTCTAGCACAGCTGGCTCTTGACCTTTGAGTCTGTACCAAGATCTTGCCTCTTCTCTTTATCAAGGATGAAAAGTCGCAACCTGTTTGGCCTAGCACCCAGTTCTTTGGTATTGGGCTGCAGTATTGTTTTTGAACCCCAGAAAAACTAGGTATTCGCATACAAAAAAGATCAACTGATCGTAACAACTATTTCCCCTTGGGTAAAGTGGTACAATCAGCTACAACAATAGCATCAAACACAGACTGGAAAATGATAAACTGTGATGACTAATAATTTGCCACCTTTTACCCTAGGTACAAACTTTACAGTTATATAACAAAATCTAAGACAAATCAGAAAATTATGCACAATAAATAGTCACTCAATAGAGCAATTTTACTCTACGGGGAGAAAATATAAAAGGGAGAAGAGGAAAGAATCGATAAATGAAAGAAAAGAGGTTAGAAGCAAGGATGAAGAACACTGGAAAATTATCCAAGCCTGGGGCAACTGGTGCAGAAGACAGGAGGGAAGAAGAGAAAACAAAAACCAGAATAAAACAGAACTAAACATACATACACACACACACACACTCTGAAAAAAAAGAACAAAAAAATTTTAAAAGACCAATAGCAAAGCAAAAAAGAGAAAGAAAATTTCTCTGTGACTTCTAGCCCATGGTTATCTTGTGATGTCTACAATTTTGTGCTATGTTTGATTCAACGCATGTCTTCGCTCTCACTGGAAGACTACAGAGGCAGTCAGAGGCCAGATCCGTGCTGGATGATCCCAGCAAGCCGGTCAGGAGTAGGGTGGTGTGCTACTGGTCAGGAGTAGGGTGGTGTGCTGCTGGTCAGGAGTAGGGTGGTGTGCTGCTTTGAGACTTCAAATGCACGGAAATTCAGGCTGAACCTGACCTCTGGTCCTGCGGTTGGGGCCTGAGTTGTGCAGTTTATGACACCCCGGGAGTCTTTTGCGGGCCTGACATTGGCTCCCTGACCCTGGACATCTCTGTGGTTGTCCCTCACCCAGTCACAGTGGGAGTTTAATGCTGGAAGCCCTGAGAAGAAGCCAGTCTGCAGCTGCTGAGTCCAGGCTTCAGATGGCCCCTCCCTAAAATGGTGTCTAACAGGACACCCTCTCCAGGGGGCATGGAGATGCCTGGCTGCAATCACTCATCAGCTGCTGTAGCTCACAGCGTCCACTGGCGCACTGCTCCCTAAAGGCCTCTGGAGTCACCTGCCTTCACTGTCTCTGTAGATTCGATCTTCCTTTCTCTCACCACAAACCAGGAGCCAGAGAAAGTACAGACTGCCCCTTCCCTTTTTCTGCACTGTGGTCTGACTCTTCAGTTTCTCTGTAGGCTCTAATTTTCTCTTCAGATCCCACCTGGGTCCCAAGGATCCACCTTCCTCCTCCTTTTCTTCCCCAAGTTATTATTTTACAGTGTCTGGATTATGAATCTTGGACAGGCCAATTTATTGGGGCTTACTTCTCCACCGTCTTCCGGGAAGTCCTGGTTTGTGTTCCTAGGATGTAACAGTTAAGCTTGAACTTGGGTGAGTCACGCAACTCTCGAAGCCCTCTTACTCTTGCTGGGAAAGCATAAATCTACTAACAATGACTTCTCTCTCTATTGTCTTATTCTCAGCCTATGCATGGACACTGTAGAACTAAGCGTCTACTTTTACCTTCTGCTTAAAGTATAAATGTTTAAAAACGAACTATATTACATTAAGTCCCTGACTTAAACATCCATGTTGTGAACTTTCACAGACATATCATGTAAGATTCACTTTGTTGGCTTATGAGCGAAACTGACTTATGAGCAATTCTCCAGGAAAATAACTTGTTCCCAAGTCAGGGACTTACTGTGCAACTTTTCAAAGTAGTTTTATAACTGCAAATATAGTCATTATCATAATGGGCTAAAAGATAAGTTAACTATAGCATAAGACTATTCCAGAGTGTAACACCTATAAAGCTGGAACAGACTCCTGCAGGGCCCAAAATAAGCTCATCCTTCCAAACAAGTCATCATTCCTCCTGAAATTTTACTACACACACAATAAAATGAGCAGTGTAAATTAAGGCAGGACTATTGGAAAGAGAAAAGCATATTCACAGAAATTTCCATTTCTGCATATAATTCATAAACTCTTTTTAATGCTTTCTGAACATTTTACCATCCACACACATACAAAAGGAAGCCTTGTTTTATAGTTACAGAACATTCATAGTTCAGCAACAGGGTCTCCTGTCTCTCTGCATTAGTCCACAGCTCTGCTCCTCTGACCTCAGTGCTACAACTCCAAAGGGAATGGGCGTGAGAGTGGTGCTCAATGGCTGGAGGAGGGAAGCAATGGCCCACAATGAGATAGACAAAAGACTCAACAGTACCAATAAGTGTGATTAGCTACTCAGAAAATGTGGAGATAGCTAGCTATGCTCTCTAAAGCTTTTCTTCCCCAAAATAAGGACTACACAGGTAAGAACTACAAGTGCAAATTTAAAACAATCATGATGTACAGTAAAACTCTGTGGCTGTCAAATGATAAACACATTATATTTTAATATTTCATTGGCTTCATCTTACAGATGTCACACACATATACCATATGAAAATAAAGGCTCCTTATGAAGCATGTAAAAGCTTGAAGACAAAGCAGACACCCTATCAGTAGCTTGAAAATCACCAGCATCATTTACCAGCAGAAAATAATTACTGGGAGGAAAACTGTACTTAGTTCCTGTGAAATAGGTCCAACACTCTGTACAATGATTTTAACTAGAGCAGATGGTGAAAATAATATAAATTCTAGCAGAAACTATGACTAATTACTATTAAATTTTATGAGGCATACCTTAAAGATAAGGTTTGGGTTAAATAACAGCTACTCATCATTTTACAAAGACAATTTCGATCTTATGGACTATCGCATATAAAGATGGCAAATTACTTAAAAATAAGCAGCACATTCTTTAGAGGGACACATTTATCAAAATAACTACAAAATTTTCATTTTCAAGTCAGTGCTTACTTTTGAAAATGCAAAGCCTCACGAAAAGAGAGCATGTGGATAGATGTTTTGTTACTTCTTTGTTCGTCCTGACACACGCTCCTACTTCATATGAAAAATAAGTGAGCAGGCATTTGACTTTTCTAGGCCACTATCTGATTTCAGGTCCAGGTATCCAACAGCTGGATTAAATGGAGGAGCAGCAAAAAAGTAAAACCGCTGTCCTTTCAAAGGACCCTGTTTACTTCAGCAATTTCTCTTCCATAAAAGACTGCACTTTTCAAAGTGACTGAATATATGTTTTGACGTTCCTACATGCTATGTATCATCTTTGCCAAGAGAAGCGTCGCAGTCCAGGGCAGCTGGAAGTGGTAAGACAGACAGCCCTCAGGTGTTAGGAACACAAACTGGAAAACTGAAATGAAGAAGGAAAATAAATGCTACCCAGCAGAAGAGAGGCGTCATTAAGTATTCCTTTGTACCATCTCGGCAAAAGGAAAACAAAGACCTTTGCAAACAGCTCTGGCAGGGGCCAGGGTGTGAGAATAAGAGGAAGGATTTCTGAAGAGGAGAAACCAGTGTTCCCAGGCACTGTTCTAAGTCCTATTCATGTATTAACTCAGCTTTCTCTTCCGACAAGTTTGTGGGCTGTGTAACATTATCTTCTCCATACTATAATACAGAGATTGAAGTGCTGAGAACTTGCTCAAGATTACAGATCTAGAAAGAGTTAAAACTTATGAAATTTTAAAAGTCTTACCCCAAAGTATGATCTCTTAACCATGCGTACAAAAGCAGACTTTCCAAGTACCTTCAGAGGGAAAAAAATCATCACACCAGAGATCAATGCAAAATTAAACTCAGCAATAATAAAATATGTCTATATATGCGAACCGCCACCTAGAATCATTTTTAAAAGATCATTTGCAGAGTATTTCTAACTTGACAATTCACAAACAGGAAAGGGAGTTGAGCTTCTACTTACCACTACTTTCTGCTTTGGTCTTTAAAGTGTTTTTATTTCTGTTCTGAAGTGAATTTTAATGAGCCTTTAATTGTAAAAGGACTTCATAAATATTCATTAGACATTAAAAGAAGTTGTTTCCTTTCTTTAAAAGCTGGGAAAGAAAGCAGTAAGACTCCAAAGTACACTGGGCATGAAGAAGTATAACTGTAAACATGTGATCTTGTATTAGATGTTTATCTTAATGCCTCATCTTATCAGAACACTTAAAAAATTCTAAAATAAGTGAATTTTGGCCTGTATAAGTTGTTCTCCAAAGTACAGCCTCTTTTGGTGATTTTTTTTTTAATAACTCATCCATTCTGAATTACCCAAAACATTTCGTCAACTCTTTATATACCTTCTGCACCACTGAACAGTAAAGTGGTTACGATGTTGGGAGGAAATGATTTTGATCTAAATCAACAAGGCAAATCTTGCTTTTATGAAAGTGCCACAAACCCTTTTCATAAAAAAGGGGTTTTCACACTGGATTTGAGTCTTCAAAGAAAGAATTAACCAAAGTACAGCCTTTTATATGGACTCTAAACAGCAGTCAAGGACAATACAATGCAGATAAACTTTTGTTGAAGTCACAGCCTCAAAGATTTGCCATCTGCTAAAAGGAAGAAGACACTCAGAACGCCCGTGGTCAGCCAAAGAAATGCAGCAGCCTGCCAAGCCAAATACTAACTCAAAATGGATCAATGATGTGAACATAAAACAGCATACTGAAATATAAAATGCATACAACTCTTGAAGCCATAGGTATAGGTGGGACTTTCTGCACAGAACTCCAGTTGCACATAAAATAAAAGCAAGAATCAACAAGTGGAAACATAGCAAAGTAAAAAGCTTCCGCACAGCAAATGAAACAACCAAGAGCGCGAAGAGACAACCTAGAGAACAGGAAAGAAATTTTGCCAGCTACACGTCAGACCATGAACTAATATCTAGGAAACACAGAAAGCTGAAAAAAATTAGACCGCCCCAAAAGAAAAGACCCAATCAAAAAGTAGGCAACTGAAATGAACAGATGCTTCTAAGAAGAAATATAAATGGTCAACAAATACATTTTTAAAAGTTCAACATGTTTGGCCATTACAGAAATGTAAATTAAAACAACACTGAGATTCCATCTATCTTAGTCCAGAAAGAATGGCCATCCTCAAGATATTAAATAATAACACATGTTGGCCAGGCCACAGTGAAAAAAAAAGGAACACTGCTGATAACTCTGTTTACCTACCATGATTAGTAAACACCGAAGTATTTTACAGTGGCTGGACTCAGAAAACCAAAACAGTTGGCCACAAATATAATGCAAGGATAACATAATGCCATTTAAGGCACAAAATGCTGCAAAACAAATTTTTTCCAGTATCCACTGGAATAGTAACATTTATTTTCAGAATAGACCATTATGATCTGAATGCTCCCCTCAAAACTCATGTTGAAATGTAATTGTCTTTGTTAAAAGCATTACTGTGAACATACTTGAAGGGTGATCAGGCCATGAGGGCTCCACCCTCGAGAAGACATTAAGGTAATTCTCCCAGATGAGTGAGTTGTCCTGGGAGGGGCTCCGTTACACACCGTTCCTCAGCATCCCCTTCCTCCCTCCCCAGGTGATGCCCCCAACACAGTAGGATACAGCAAGAAGGCCTTCTTCTGACACTGGAATCCTGATAATATGAACTTCCAACCTCCAAAACGCTAAGAAACAAATTCCTGGTCTTTACAAATTACTCAGTCTGTGATATTCTGTTACAGCAACATAAAACAGACTGATACACCGACTATGTGATTATCGGTTTATAATTCTCACCACCTTTCAAATGATTATTACCACCTTCCAGATGAATGTGCATTGTTACATATACCAAAAAGGTTTTTTTTTTTAAGTAAGTGTAGTTTTCTTATTTTCTGTTTACTAGTTTAATATCTTATGTAAAACTCTAGTCTCAGTTACTTAGCTTAAATACACACATTATCCCACCTTATGAGCTGGATTTAAGATTTTCCTACTTCTGAATGATGTGAACGCTTATCCATAAGACCATTCCAATCTGCACTTTCAGTACAATATTCAATAAATTAGATGACTTTTTCAACATTTGATTAAGAAATGGGCTTTTTGTTAGGTGATTTTGCCCCAGTGTAGGCTAATGTGAGAATACTGAGCTGTTTTACAGTAGGCGAGGCTAGGCTATGACGCTTGGTAGCTTAGGTGTATTAAGCAAATGTTCAGCTTAAGATATTTCAACTTACAATGGGTTTATCAGAATGTAAGCGCTTCATAAATCAAAGAACATCTATATATGAAAAAAGTCTTCCTAAAGAATACAACAATGAAAACTTACATTTTCCTTATTACATAAAATTTTACTTTGATCTTATTACCTGACATCTGTCTTCAACTTCTTCACAATAACTAAAATATCTAACCCACTGCTGAATCCACAAGGTTATGCCAAAAGTGCTTACTGCCCTAATAAATTTAAATAAATTTAAAAGAATTTATTCTGATAGCTAATATTTTGTATCAACTTGCTTGGGACATGAGGTGCCCAGAAATTTGCTCAAACATTATTCTGGCTCTTTTGCAATGGGTTTGCTGCCAGAACACAGGTATCATGCAAACCACTGCCAAATCAAAGCTCAAACTGGACAGGAGAAGAAATCTATCAGCGTCATTATCATTGGGTAGATCCAGGCAGGTCCACCACTTTTGGCCCTCCGATCTACAAATACGATGGGAGCAACAAAAGAGCCACGTAAATGTTGAGAAGGAGACTGCTGAGCTAGGAAAGGACCCCTTTGAATATTCCTGGGTCTCGGATAAACTAAAATCTAAGCACAAGCAGACGTTATCATTGATCTGTCCCCAGGGGAATATGACACCCTAAAGTACTACACAACTACCACTGATGGCCCAGGACATAGAGACTTTGCTGAAAACATGATTACAGCCACATCCCAGCTGACTGTGCTGTTCTGATTGCTGCTGCTAGCATCTACGACTGTGAAGCTGTGCACCTCCATGACAACTGGGCCTGGTGACCAGGCCCTTCTAGCCATATACCGTCCTGGGTATGAAACAACAAACTGTTGGTCTCAACAGAATGGATTCCACTGAGCCTCCCCACAGCAAGAACAGATGTGAAGAAATCATTAAGGCAGGCAGCATTTAAATGAAGAAGAGCGGCTATCACTCCAACATAGTAGCAGTGTGCCAATTACTGGCCGGAATACTCACAAAAGGCTGGAGTTCAGGGCTGCTAAGGCTTTATTCCATGCACGGAAAGTCACACAGAAACATGGGCAGTGCCAGGGAAACCACGAGGCCTAAAGCTCTGCATTGCATCCTATCACCAATTCATCCAACTGACCACCCCTTAGGCCCCACCCCCACCCCGTGTCTACCTAACTGGTGGAAATAGCAACATCCCTGTGGGCTGAGTGTGGGCTGATCTTCTAAGCCCACAAAAGTGGTCACCTTGCTCTTCAGTCAGTGTCACAGCTGAACAAAAGAGTCTGCTGAAACACACCATGAAACTTGGAGGGAACCTCTTCCTAGGGACCGTGTGGGCTTCAGTGTCTAGAATGCATCTGTCGAAAATGTTCATCATGGCCACACTGCTGGTCACAGCAAAATGAATCATCAAAGGAAGCAGCTGGCTTCAACACGCGGGTGTGAGCCTGAATCTTCCAGTCCAAATCGGTGCCGGCTGTGCCCCCATACTGCAGCCTCACACAGCTCTCGCCATTTCTAAGTGGGTTTGTTTGTAAACTCTAAATTTGTAAGTTGTTTGCAAGTCTTAATCAAGGGTAGAAAAGGCTCAGAACTGTTTGACTCAACTGATCGTTCAATTGTAAAGGACTTCGATATTAACAGTGTATCTTAAAACCTTCAGAAGGAAAGACTGCCTTGTGAACCATTTGTGCTTGACAATTCTAAGTTATTAGTATCTAAAATCAGTCATTTTTAACAGAAATAATGTAATAACAAAATCTGTCACAGAGGCCCACTAAATAAAGGTAAATGAGAATGAAAGACATTATTCCGGGTGTTTCCATCACAGCATTACCGGTTGAGATTAACCTTTAAATGGGTAGACCCAGTAAAGCAGGGAGTCTCATATAACCAGCTGAAGGCACAAGCAGAACGAAAAGGCTGACTGACACTCCCTGAGTGAGAGAGATTTGCGACCGCCCGCCTGCCTTCTAGCTTGGGCATGAATTTTTTTTTTCTTGTTCAAAATCGAACTGCAATCTCAGCTCTTCCTGGTTCCAAGCCTTCAGGACTAGAAACACAGAATTTGATTTTCTGGTCTTCAGCTGGCCACCTTGGGATCCTGAGATTTGTTAGCTTACACAATCACGGGAGCCAAGTCATTATTATAAACCTTTTCACACACACACACACACACACACACACACACACACACACACACCCTGATGCTTTCTCTGGAAAATCCTGATAGTTATTGCTTCTGTGGAGAAAACCTGTATAGTTATTATAAGTTTACAAAGTTTGTTAAATAATCAGGTTTCTTTTAAAAGATTATTAAAATGCATTTAATTAAATCTGAACTGTGGTGGGAACTTGAATTATGATTCTCACAATTTCGTCCATCCGAAAAAGCAGTAATTGTAATGCTGCTGCCAGGAATATAGCTTAGCATCCATGTCTGTATTTAGAATCCAAGCTCCATGGTAGCCATTCTGGCAGCATAGCCTGAGACCCCAATGAGAATCCAACATAAGCTGAGACTGGGAGCTCATTAACATCATGGCGTACTATGAAATGTTACTATAAAATTAAAAGGCAAGGATTAAATTTAAATAACCAGTCAAAGACTTCACCCACAGCTTACATATCCTCACCAACGAAAAGATGATCACTGATCAGAGTGATTTTGTTTTCATTAAATTACCTCGAGCAGCACTCTTCCCATCTCTATTCCTTATTGGCCCAGTGATTTGTATGAAGTAATCTTTCAAACAATATTGCTCCCCTGAGAAATAAAATTCTTTAATAAATTTCTAGATTGAAGACTAGTTCAGGACACCTGGCTCTTCTCTACTAAATACGGTAATAAAATCACCAGAGGTATGAAAGCTGTTGGCAGAAACCTAAGTCTCAAAATACACTAAAAATGTGTTTGTGCATAACACAACCACTAAGAATTTCATATGACTAAGCAGATACATATATGCCCAAAATCTTCCTTCAAACATGAAGACGTTTTTCATTATACATATTCTGAATGTTATACTAAAGAACTTAACTCATTTCCGGTGACTACAGGAAAAAAAGTACTTCAGTATGTTTCCAATAAAAGAAGATGGCTTTGAAAACAAAACAGAGTTTGAAGCTAGCCAGAACAAGCCAAAGGTAAATTTCTTGCACTCTATAGCTACTTAGACACTTCACCTTCAGATAAATGCCTTTTTCATACTTTCAAAATGTACCAACGAAAATGGAGTTTTCTTTCTCTTTTTCAAAATTTTATCTATTTTTTTAAAATAGTCTAAGAGATAACTGTTAAGTCCTGTGCTGGTACAGAGAATAAGTCTGACTTCGCTTGTTTGGTTCTGAAAGGCCACAAGGCTGCCTCCAGGAAGCCCGCCCTGCCTGGCACCATCCACCCCAAACTGCCCTTTTCTGATTCCAGGTCTACACATGCCACTGAGAAGTGACCATCTGCCACCTGATAGCACAGGTCTGACTGACACATCAAACTCAACGTATTTAAATCTGAAATCACCCTTTCCTGTTGCTGAAGCCTCTCCACCTCATCTCTGCCCTTTCCAAATCTTCATTCTTCAGCATTCACTCAGATGAACACAACCACCACCCGCCCAGCTGTCGATGCCAGAACCTTCAGGCTTCCTTGAAACTCATATTCAATCTGTCTAATCATCTACAATATTTTTTAACATCTTCTATGTTTTTCTAATGCTTCCTCATCTGTCTACCGATTCTCTTAAAGACGCTAAACGAGGCCCTCATCCTTTCTTACCTTACGGACAGCAATCGCCTTCCCATCTGTTTTTTAATCTGGTTACCTACCTTTAACCGTCTCCACATCAAAGCCGGAACTACATTTCCTAAACGTGCCTTCATTTACTCAGCAAGTGTTTACTGGGACCTTTCAGACATCCAGCTCTTTCCTAGGCCCAAGGACACAGCAATGGGAAGACACAGACACAATTCTATGCAGTCCCAGAGCTCAGTCACTGGACAAAGAGACAGCAAACAAAATGGTTTGGTAATTAGACATAAGCTCTGCTACCTGCTATGGAGGAAAACATAATAGGGAGGGAGAGTAAGACTTCTTCTTGCAAGTGACTGATTTTTAAGAGGACGATTAGAATTTCCTCCTTGTAAGAGTCATCCCCGAGAAGGGAGAGATGGAGAAGAGATGTGGGGCGAAGGGGAGGAGAACTCTAGACAAGAGAATCAAGCAAGAGCCTTCAGGCAGAAATGCACCTGGAGTTCCCAAGCCACTTCAGGCGCCAGTCTGCTCAGTAAGAGGAACCACAGCAGGAGGCGAGGTGAGGGGGAAGCGGAAGAGAACACACTGGACTTGCTGAAAACTTTCACTCTGGTTGCTGTGCTTAGAATACAGACAGCAAAAATACAAGCAGCCAGCCAGCCAGGAGAGGACCACAGTACTACAGTAAGCCCAACTGTGCCCCGGACATGGGTGCGAAGGGTGGAGGTGAGAAGGGGTCAGACTGGAGACGCACTCTGAGGGTACTGTGCGAACCTCGCTTTCCTACAAAGCGGAGCCAAAGGCGGCAGCTTTCCCCAAGGCTGCTCATTTGGAATGCACGACTTGGGGGGATGAAATTGAAAAGAAAATACTGGTGACTCAAAGATGCTACCTAGTTCATTCTTTTTTTCTTCTTATGGAACTATAATTTGTTGGTACATTTTAGAGAATACTCAAATGGGAGGACAACTAGGGAGGGAGGATGGAGAAAGGAAGGAAGGGAAAAAGAAAAGAAAAAAAGGAAGAAATGGAAAAACGTAAATAAAGCTGTTGTAAATAAGGAGGGGAAGAGGAGTTGAAGGGAGGGGTGGGTAAGGGGGCAAAAAAACCCATGATACATCATAGCATGTACAAATTGACTATGGTCCCCAAGATACATCATATCATGTACAAATTGACTATGACACAAGGGATATTTTTTTCTCCTTGCATTTTTATTTTTTTAAATTTTATTTTAAAGGTACATTTTAGATATACATAGTGATAACATTCATCATAGGGAATTTGTACCTGTACATGATATATCTGGTTGCTTCTTTTTTCCCCATTCCCCTCCCCTCACCCCCTCCTGCCTCCTTATTTATAAAACCTTTGTTTCCATTTTTTCCTTCCATTTCTTATTTCTCTTGTCCCTCTGTTCCTTTCCCCCTCCCTTGTTCCTTTTCCCATTTGGACATTTTCTTCCCTTTCCCAATATATTACATTTTAGTTTTTATTTATACTTTCAGTTTCTTACACCAGAGAAACAATGAGGTATTTAAACATGTGTGTCCAATTTATTTCACTAAACAGTATGGTCTCAAGATACATCCATTTACCTAGGAATATCTCAAACTTATCATTCTTTATGGTAGAGTAGTACTCCATTGCATTAAAAAAAACCACATTTTCTTTATTCATTCCTCAGCTGATGCGCATTTGGGCTGTTTTCAAGATTTAGCTATTACAAACTGTGCCACTCTAAACAGGGGTGTGCATATATCACTGTGGTATGATGCTTTTAATTCTTTTGGGAAGATAGCAAGAAGAGGAATAGCTGGGTCAAATGGAACCTCTAGTCCTAGTTCCCTGAGGAATCTCCACACTGATTTCCATAGCAGTTACACCAGTTTACATTCCCACCAACAGTGGAGAAGGGTTCCTTTTTCTCCACAGCCCCTCCAGCATTTGTTATTGGCTGATTTGTTGATGATAGCTTTCTTTCGGGTGTGAGGTGGAATCTCAGGGTTGTTTTAATTTGCATTTCTCGAATGGCCAGTGATGTCGAACATTTTTTCATATGTCTATTTGCTGTTTCTACTTCTTCATCTGAGAAGTGTCTATTCATTTCAGTTGCCCACTTTTAGATTGGGGATTTAAATTTGGGGGGTCTGATTGAATTCTTTATATATTCGAGCTGATAGTCCTTTGTTGGAGGAACAGCTGGCAAAAATTTCTTCCCACTCTGTGGGTTGTCTCTTCTATCTGTTCGTAGTTTCTTTTGCTGTGCAAAAGCTTCTAAATAAGATTAGATCCCAGTTGTTGATTCTTTGTGATATTTCCTGGGCAACTGGGGATTTGTTCATAAAGTTTTTGCCTACACCTATGTCTTCAAGAGTTCTACCTATTCTATCTTCCAGCAGATTCAGTGTTTCAGTTTTAATATTTCAATCTTTGATCCACTTTGATTTTAGCTTAGTGCATGGGGAAAGATACAGGTCTAGTTTTAACCTTCGGCATGTGGAGAGCCAGTTTTTCCAGCACCATTTATTAAAGAGACTATCTTTCTTCCAGTGAGGTTGTTAGGCCCCTTTGTCAAAGTTAAGGTAAGTGAGAGCATTTGGACTTGTTTCTTCATCTTCTAATCTGTTCCATTGGTCCTGGGGTCTGTTTTTGTGCCAGTACCATGTTGTTTTTATTACAGTAGCTTCGTAATATAATTTCATGTCAGGGATTGTGATGGCCCCTGCGCTGTGCTTTTGTTGCCCAGAATTGCTTTTGCTATTCTAGGTTTCTTTTGGTTCCAAATGAATTTTAGGATTGTTTTCTCTAATTCTGTGAGGTATGCTATGGGTAATTTAATTGGGATTGCATTAAATCTGTATAGCAGTTTTGGGAGTATGGCCATTTTCACTGTATTGGTTCTACCTACCCAGGAGAGCAAGGGATAGCTTTCCATTTTCTGATATCTTCTTCAATCTCCTTTTTCCAAGCCCTGTAGTTTTCGATGTATAGATCTTTTAGTTCCTTTGTTAGATTGATTTGTAGGTACTTCTTTTTTCTTTGGATGCTAGATACAAGGGATATTTTAAAGCAAGTCTAAGTACATCCAAACTACAGAGAACAAAGAAGTGACTATCCCTCAGCTCTCATCCACCATGACCTGGTCTAGTCCCCAGGCAGGTTCCTGTCCTCCTGTCAGGCTGTGCCTGATGCACTATCTATACTGGGATTCTTGCGAGTGTCCCCCATGCTGAATCAGAGATCATGCAGGACAGGAGCCGAGAGAGAAGAGTGTGTCCAATTCCACCTTCCCGAAGCTGGCAGATGCCTTCACAGGGCTGTTCACCACTACATGACAGCTGTGAAGCGTAACTCATGAGGACCCTGAAGCTGTGCACGAGAGTACTCAGTAAAGGCAGTGTTGAAAGAACTGTCCTGTGCCATGTGTTATGTGAGAGATAAATGAGAGCTAAAAGAACACCAGGTCTTTGTCTTAATTACAAGGATGGGATTTCCCATTAGCCCAAAGAGGAAGACAGTGGGGAATACAATTAAAGTTATTTTCTTTCTTAAGAGCAGGCCATGGATTTCCACTTCCCAGTGCCTACATACAAGTGGTGATCAAAACATACCATGAATGCTTAAATTAAAAATAACTTGTTACAACAAAAGAATCATTGCCATGAACAAGGCTACAGGTGTGTTCAAAGTGAGGAGTATTTTGAGTGTTCTGAGGGAGACAGTGGTAATGTGCCTTTTACAGCAACAATTTTTTTTTTAACTAAGAGAAGACCATTTATTTAAAGGTGGCGAAAAGGGGAAAAAGAGAGATGACAGCTACTCAACGAGTAGGGAGTATTCGAAAGTGAAATACTCTGTAATAATTTTTTTAATGTAAACATTCAAGGTATTTCATGATCTTCTCATCAATTTGACAATTTGATGAATTGTCATTTATGACAATTTCTGTCAAATAAAAACATCATGGCACAGTGTGTTCTCATGCACTTTCTTCACCAGATGTGGCATGGTGCCACTTGTGTCTCTTACCCAATAAAGACAACCATGAAAGGTCAACACTGGAATCGATTCGGGCATCAAGACAGCCACAAGAGTGTAACTAAGGACACTCCTGAGGCAACCCAGAACTGTTTCACAAAGAGTCAAGAATAATGAGATTACATGTTTTTAGGGAAATTAGTAGCAAGGGTATTATAATAAAGTTTTTAAAAATTTAAACATCACCATAATTGTTTTTCTCACCTCTCACCTCTCACACAACTTTAGCATCTCTCCCCTGCGTGTGAGCTCGGATCAGCTGCTCTTTACTCCTGCAGCTTTCCGCAGTGCTGGACTCTTCGTTCTCTCTGGGCTTCTGCTCCCGCCTGCCTGTCTGTTTGGAACGTGTTTTGGCCTGTCTGTCTGGAATGTGTTTCATTCTTTTCTTTGCCTAGCTATCTCATTACTAGCCTTTAGTTCTCACTTGGATTGAGCCATCCTTGTAAGTCAGATATATACCCATCCATTCTCAGTGTTCTTTGTATGTGCCAACCATCCAGAATGTGATCTCCATCTCGAAATGCTTCT
>PVJO010030380.1:0-15538 GCA_004026905.1 Hystrix cristata | reverse complement strand
CAAAAGGGTCACACGCTGTCCTCGTTTGCATTCAGCAAATGTTTATTTTCTCGAAATATTTCTAACAAGACTTGAAAATATTCTCTGTTTTCTAATGTGGTATTACTTGAGGCCGGCATAAGGGGAAACATCTGCTTTTATTTCATCCCCTTGACAGGGATTCTAAATATTTGTGATTTACATGAAAAAAACTTACAACAGTCATACTGGCTTCCTTTGAAACGTGAAGAAAGAGGGAAGGTTTTGCAAATGAAAATGATAGACGCCACCTTCCCGGGGAAAGAACCTGAAGATGGTGTTTACTCAGAATAGTTTACGGGGCAGACTCGGTAAGGGCCCCTCTGGCCGCAGTCTGAGAAGGGGCGCGGTGGCCCGGCTGTCCACGGCGGCTCCATCCTCTTCCCCATGGACCCGGGAGGACGACCCCGGGACCGGCCGGGGGGCTCACAGCGGGAGCGCCCACCTGGAGGGCGCCTGCCACAGGCGGTCAGAGCAGGCTGTGGGGCTGGGCGGCCGATCTTCCGCCTCTGTCCTTGCTTCCCAGCGCGGCTCGGTCCCGCTGCAGACTGCGGCCGGCCGGGCAGCTCTGTGGCCAGCTGCTTACCCCTCAGCCCTCGCTCCCCAGTCCTGCCGCCCGCCCCTCCGGTCCCTCACCACCGTTTTCTGTCATTCTCCTTCCCGTTTTCCCTTCCTCTGCCTTCTCCTTCTCTTTTTCCTATTCAAATCTAATCAGACTTCAGAGTCAGGCGAAGTTCGGCCTCACCCTCAAAACCTTCCCTGCGACTCTAGTTCCGTCTGACCTCTTAGGCAGGAAAAGCCACTCAACCGGCAAACGGAGTTTGTGCCTGGGACACTCGGTTCAGTCTTAGCTCACCCTCCCCTGCCGTGCCACGGCTACACACGCACACAAACGCACACACACACTCACACATGCACTCATACGTGCACATGCATGCGTAAGAGAGAGAGAGCCTTGGCTTGAATAAATGCATCCAGAATTTTGAAATTAAAAAATCAGAAAGAATTTTAACTTTAGCAGATTTGGGCTGGGGATTTAGCTCAGTGGTTAGAGTGCTTGCCTTGCAAGGCCCTGAGTCCCAGCACCAAAAAAAAAAAAAGAGCTTTAGCAGATATAATTTGTTTTAAGAAATGCCAGTGTGGTGGCTCATGCTTGTAATCCTAGAACTCAGGAGGCTGAGGCAGGAGGATCGCCACAAGTTCAAGGCCACCCTGCGCTACATAGCAAAACCCTGTCGAAAAAACCAAAACATAAAATAATAACGTTCTGCATTACATGGGGAGAAGGGCATGAACGTGTGTCTTGTAGTCTGTGGTCTTTTGAGTCCTTGTCCTTGTACTGTGTTTCCACAGTGTAACACACTGCTCAAGACAATCAGGCTGACCTCACAGAACAGGTCCACCCGCTCACAGTGGAGAGCAGGGAGAGGGAGCGGCAGGGTCCTGCAGGGCCTCCCCCAGTGACCACCTAGGCCCACGAGTCCCCTCTCCCCAAGGCCCCACCCCCTCGGTGACGCCGCCCTGGGGACAAAGCCTTCAGCACATGGGCCTTCAAGGACTTTTGGAATCCAAACTCCGGGTGTGCGTGTCTTTCCTCTGGCAG
Organism: Hystrix cristata; assembly: GCA_004026905.1. Classification (NCBI taxonomy): domain Eukaryota; kingdom Metazoa; phylum Chordata; class Mammalia; order Rodentia; family Hystricidae; genus Hystrix; species Hystrix cristata. Next base: position 13,917 of record PVJO010030380.1, on the reverse strand, counting down.
TGTATGATGCTTCATGATTATGCGTGTGCTTGTGTGCACATGTGTGCCCGGGGGCTGCGGACACGGCTGGCATTTTCGCAATGACTTCTCTGTGACCTTGGGCACAGCGTCGGCGGCTGCTCTCTGGCGGTGACTCTCTCCCCTTCTCCTCTCCCGGGAGACTCGCGCCCGCGTCTCCCCAACAGGCGGTACTTGCTTCCCCTTCGGAACCAGTTGTCGGTGACTGCTGTGGCCACTTGCCCAGCGGGGGGTTCCGAGGTCCAAAGGGAGCAGGATGCTTGTCTCTTTCCTCTGCTCCTTAAATCAAGGAGGGAAGGTGGAGGGACACTGCTGCACTTCAGACAGCCCCAACAGCGCCCCGGCCCTGTGCTGGCCACTGGAGCAACCACTCTGTGTGGCCCAACTCCAGACAGCACCGTACCAGGCAGTGCTGCCCCCACCCTGGCTCCTTGCAGGAGCGTGAGCCCTAATAAATGGGTGGTCATGGCATTGTGGGACGGCTTGTTACACAGCACTGGCTAACAGATGCAGGGTTGAACCTTGCTGGCATTTGGTATCCTTTTCTGTAAAGTGGAGTCAGTGATAGTACCTATTGGTGGGACTGTCCTGAGGACCAAGAAAGATGAGAATGGGCAGAAAGCTAAGTGCTTAGCCATCATGGCACTCACTAATGCTGTAGTGTATGCTGATTATCTTATTATTGTCTGTCTCAGTTACTTCCCTCATTGCTGAGACATGATACCAAACTCCCAGAACTCAAAGGAGGAGAGGTTTATTTGAGCTCGCAGTTTGTTTCAGTCCAGAGTCATCTGGCTCCAAGGCAGGGTGGCGTGGCAGCAGGGCCTGGCGGAGGAGAACTGCTCACAGCATGGCCTACAGGAAGCAGCCAGCACACAAGGGCAAGCCAGGAGGGAGATAAACGCTTCCAGGCCACACCCCAGTGGCCCACCTCTTCCAATAGACGCGGGCTCTTCCGGTAGACCCTGCCTCTTCCCGCAGAGGATGCCTCCTCTCTGCAAGTCAGCTGTGAGCCCCGTGACCCGTCCCCTTCCCCAGAGCCCTACCCCTGAGCACAGGGAACTCTAGATCGGTGCAGCATAACATTGCTTTTCATCGTGCAAGAAAAGGGTCTGTCCCTGCTAAAAGAATTTCAAGACTCAAGAGCCACACAGGTGCAGAAGGTGGTGGGAAGAGGGAAAACAGGCGCAGCTAACTCTTCCGGGGCTCCTGCTGTGTGTCGGCCTTGCTGGGTTTCCACAAATTCGGTGGGCTCGTTGCTCCGGAGCCGGCCCGTTTCCACCCGGGCAGGGGAGTGTGCTGCACGGTCAGCGGGCAGCTCCGGCCCGCCTGCACCCGCCCCAGCCGGCTGAAGAGCGTCCTCAGGGCGCTGCAGTCCGCTGAGAAATCCAGAGAAATCTTTCCGGGACCTGGTGATTCTTAGCCATTTCTCTGGGAAACAATTTCCAGGCATGTAAAACTGTCCTTCCTTTTATTTTTCTCTGAAATGTCACCTTTAACCTTCCAAGAAGGGGTGCGCTTCCAGCGTGTGTGCGTCGCTGCTTAATTTCTAAGGGGGCCACTTTGCTGGGTGAAGGGCCGTGTGAATCCGATAAGAAACCTCAACGAGGCCCAGCGAGCCGGACCGACCAGGAATACATCCTCCTTCGAGCCCCGAGCACTCAGCCCCGTCCTGCCCCCTCCATCTTGTGAGCACCCCTCGCGGGCTCCTTCCTTTCCTGTCCCTGATCTTTTGCAAAATCCTCGTCCAAAATGTCAGTCAACCATCAGTTAACGGGATCCGAAGTGGCCTCCCCATCACAAAAACCTCCAGGCCTGGCCCGAGGCCCCCATCCTGCCATGTCCCAAGATGACTCCAGCCTCCATAACGTAAGACGATGTCTTGGGCAGCTTTACAAATGGAGACACTCAGTCGTTAGTTTTTCAAAGGACCAAGATAAGTTATGAACAGGGAAGATGCTGATGGATCATTGGCTGGGATGCTGAAATTCGAACACTGAACAATTAATTTGAGGATAATTTAAACAGGTTTCATTCTACAGATTTTAGGAATATGATAGGAATGGTCTTATTCTTCAACCTAGAAAATTCTTCATGCTAGAAAGTTCTTTATTCTAGAATATTCTTTGTTCTAGAAAGTTCTTTGTTCTAGAATGTCCTTCCCCCCAAAACATGGCACACTCCTTCTTCCCCCTTTGCTATCTCCTGGCCCCTCCAGTGTGACCCTCTGCGGCTTGTTTGGTCCCTCTGTGTCTCCTGTCGCTCTGACTGGCTTCCTGTGGTCGCCTTGCCTACATTCATCCTGGTCTCCTACTGTGCTGCTTACACACACTTTTAAGAGTTTCATTATGTTAGGTTTTTATTTTCCTAGTCCCTTCAGAAAAATTTGACTTTTCAAAGGAATATTTTTAAAAAAATTTTTTTTGTTTAAAGAAATAAGATTCCTTCTAGTTCTTTGTTTTCTTTCACAATTTCAGCCATGTAATCCCTAAGGAATCCATTAATGTGTAAGAGGCTTTGAAGCCTTTAGGTTGTGTGTGCACGTGTGCGCGCGCGTGTGTGTGTGTGTGTGTGTCCTGATTGTTTTCTCTCTCAGAATCCTATCCCTGCCAACCACTGATTCAGGAATGTGTTGGGGTATATGCCAAATCAAGAATCAAAATCATTTTGGTACTGGGAACCCAACTTCAGTCTCTGTAGACCAGTGGAATTTATAGTTCACTCCACTTTGTTAATAGTACCGACAACAGTTTGAATAAAGAGGAGTCTGATGTGATGTGATAGGATGTCACTACAATTCATTTTGATCAGAAAACATTTGTTTTTATTTTGTGGGGTGCTGGGGATGGAAGCCAGGGCCTTGCAGCCATGAGGCAAGCGTCTACCACTCGCTGCATGGCCGGCCCAACAGTGCTTGTCCTGAATGTGAAATACTAAAAGCGCAAACCGCCCCTTGGACATGGCCTCCTTCTCTGGAGTTGGTGCGGGAACATGCGATTCACAGCTCACTTTGGTACGAATTGCTGCTACGTACACGTCCCTGCTTTTGTTCTGAAAATCCACGTGCAGGGCCTGCCCTGGAGCCAGGCGCCGAGCGAGGCCTCAGGACCACAGCAGTGAGGAAGAGAAATGCCCCCTGCCACCTGGCACGCACCCAGGTGGAGCATCTAGGCTGCAGGGATCACTTCTCGGGAGACCTCGGAGGACTGTAAACAGTAACGACGCCGCCCGCAGACTTCCAGTCCGGCCGGGCCGGGCCCTGTCCCAGGCTGTCCCAGGCTGTCCCAGGCTGTGTCATCCTGCACGGTTTGCACAGTCCCACCAAGCTGGGGAGGCCCGAAGTGCAGTCACATACTCGCTGGGTCATTTCTGCTAAGTGGCAGAAAACATCCTGGTTAACAGCCAGTAGTAGATGGGCCGTGTGGACCTTCACCGGGAACGCCGGGTGTCTTCATCCTTGGTGCCGCAAGTTCGCGGGTGCGAATCCCACCAGGAGGGTGCAGCTCCAGCCCTCCTCGGGCCGACCTCAGTTCGAGGAGGGAAAGGCTCTAGGCAGGCAGGAATCCTGCTGACTTGCAAGGCCACAGCGCCCCCTGCTGTTCATCTGGGAAGTGCACCATCCTCGCGGAGGCGAGGACCCCTCCTGGTACCTGAGCCCCAGCCCCGCCTCTCTGTCCCTCGGCCCCAGGCTTGTCCCCGGCCGCGGTGGCTGTCTGTGGCAGCCTCCGCCCTGCCGTCCAGGGTCTTCCCACCACTGGGCTTCTCGGGTCCATCCCAGGAACTGCAGATCCTCCGCCCAAACCCCACAATGATGATGGCTGCTCGGGGCAGCCCTGGTTTCGGACATTTATCTACCCCAGAGGGGAGACAACCCGGGCAGTTCTCCTGGCGGTTTGGCAAGAAGCTGGCCGAGAAGATTCAAATTCCCTCAAGGGAAGCGCAGGCAGACAGCTGCCCAGGGCTCATCTCTGGGCTGATTCCCCCACACTGCACAGGTGGCTAAACATTCTGGACATCCTTTTCTGTGGATCTGCAGAACACGGCTGGGTGGTGACCTCCACCTGGAGCCCCAGCAGAGGGGTGTCGGGCCCTTGCTGAGGGCACACGCTGCTCTGGGGGTTGATCGTCGCCAGGGTACTTGCTAATTTTGCTGCCTCTCTGCATGGAAGCTCCCCAGGGTTGTAGTGTAGATCAGCAATGTCCCCCAAAAGTCTCCTGTTCAGCAGCGAGGCTGCAGAAGGTGATTGGATCATGCATAAGCTACTTATAGGTGGATTCGTGCACTGATGAGTTCATGACTGAGTGCTGTGAGGAGCTGGGCCCAGCTGAAGGGGATCCCTGGGGTGCGGACCTGGAGGAGGTGTTCTTGTCCCTGCTCCTCCCTCGCTCTGCTTTCCGGCCACCGTGCGGTGAGCAGCTTGCCTCCACCGGCTCTGGCCACTTGCCACTGCTGCCTCAGAGCCAGCTGGCTATGGACTGAACCCACCACAACTGTGAGCCCAAACCGACGCCTCTCCTTGGTGACAGGAGAGTGACTACGACAGCCAGTAAATCTTCCTTCACTGTCTGCCACATGTCACTAGCCAAGTGTTTGTCTGTGCTGTGCTGGTGTGTCTGTCAGACTCCAGCACGTGGGTGTGAGGAACTCGAGGACCTTACTCAGAGTCTGCGGTCATGTGGAAAAGAAGCTAGTGGCAACAACGGGGAGAAAGACACTTAGAGACAGAGACAGTGACTTAAGAAGCCGTGACAGGGCTGGGCACAGAAGCACACACCTGTGATCCCAGTCTGAGCCGCCCGGTGAATGGTGCCTCAGTGGAGCAGACCGGGCTAGCAGGGACAGAGAGCAAGCCACACTAACGCTTTCCTGACACCGATTTAACAAACCTCACAGGAAATGCTGATTTGCTGGGATGTTCACACCTTAACTGACTTGCCGGGTGTGAACCAGCAGACGTTGTCTCCTCTGAGTCCTCCAGACTCTTGGATCAGGACTCTGACTGCTAGAGTGGACGCTCCGTCCCCCACGTGGAGATGGCCGCTTCCTACGGCCTGGGACGGACCGTGGACTCTGGTCTCCTACCGGGGGACAACCGAGGCGCCACAGAGAACAATGGGCTCTTTTTGTTTAGGGGTTTTAGAATATATATTATTAAAACTTTCACAGAGAAATAAAGTGTTCTAGCGTATCAAAAGGCAATTTTTATATACAGGTGTAAGAAATAACCCAGAGAGACACCTACGTGCCCTTCACCCCAGACTTCTTTTGGGAAACTAGCGTTTTGTCTTGTTTTGTTTTGTGCCAGGGTCTCGCTATGTCTTTCGGGCTAGCTTCAAATTCACTATGTAGGCCAGGCTGCCTTAACTCAGGGCTACACAGTGAGCTCAAGGCCAGCCTGGACTATATTATGTAGTCTCAGGCCGACTCCCCACGAGGATGAGATCTTTATGTGCTGCAAACATGGACTAATTGATAGTAATAATGATAGTAATTTCTGTGTCTCCCCCTGTGGGGGCGAAGCAGGTAAAACTGGGTTTGAGGGCTGCCCACAGCACTAGATGGAGGAAGAGGAAGTAGGCTCCCCAGCTGGGCTTCTTCATTCTCTCTCCGCAGATCCCTCGAGCGCCCACACAGAGTCACAGCCAACACCACTCAAGGTCCCTGCGATCTGCATCCCTCCCGTAGCCCACCTGAGAGTCACCCGCCTGTGAGGAGACAGAGCCGGCCTGTACCTCACACTGCTCTCCCCGCCCAGAACAGGAAGCAGCATCCCCTTCCCCAGGGGACTCAGGGCAGTCACCCTCCGGATGGGCACCCAGGACTCCGAGGTTCGGCAGTGCCTGCCCAAGGCCCCTCGGAGCCCCCCTCCAGTGGGGATGCTTTGGAGATGTGAGTCAGAAGCCACCACTTGGTGTTTTTCGTTTGTTTGTTTCTTTGAGACAAGGTCTCGCTATATATCCCAGGCTGGCCTCGAAGGCACAGTGATCCTCCTGCCTCAGCCTCCCAAGTGCTGGGATGACAGGCGTGCGCCACCAGGCCTGGCCCCAGCATTCTCCCGAGTGGTGATCAGTGGGGAGGGTCAGGAATCGACAACCTGGGCGCGGTTAGTGGACACAATAGTGCCGTCCCGCAAGGCATTTTCTCCACTGTTTTCCTGGGGACGGGGCCGGGCGTGTCACCACCAGGTCACTCCTGGAGCTGGCAGAAACAGGGTGGCTGTGGTCTTGCTGGTCCCCTCACAGCTGCTGGGAGTGGGGGGTGGACCCCGCACTCCCCTAGGGGCTGGGGCCTGGATCCATCCCGGCGGCGATGGGAGGGTCACACTCCAGGACAAGTTGAGGCTCCAGCCTGACTGGTCACCCTGCGTGCTCGGGGACCCTCGTGTGTCGCCATGTGTGCACTGAAGGGTGACACTCGAGCGACGCTGAAGGATTCTCAGCTGCGTGCTGCTGGCTGCTGGCTGCTGGCAGGGTGCAGGACCCGCCCGGAAGACTCTTCCTGTCGGCTGTCACCTTCCATGGACCTGAGTGAGGGGTCCTAGAGGCTGCGCACGGGCCTTCACCTGAGCTGCGTCCCCACCCGCCGCTCTTTTTAAAACAGGATTTCGCTAACTCAGCCGTCTAGAGTGCTGGGATTACCTACATGCGCCGCGGGGCCTGGCTGACTTACACATTCTTTTGGATGAAAGACGTTTAACCTTTTAAATGTCCTTGCTTATTAAAAGCTTGCTTTCTTACAGTGTAATTCAGGCCGGCCTTGCACTCACTATGCAGCCCAGGCAGGCCTCTAACTCACGGCGATCTTCCTGCCTCAGCCTCCGAGTGCGAGATCACAGGCGCGCTCCACCGCCGCGGCCATTAATTTCTTCCTTCAGAGGGAGAGCGCTGGTGAAGAAGCCCCTTCCCGGCCCCAGCAGGGAGCGCCCCAGGTCGAGCACGCCCTCCGCCAACGGAGGACACCAGCTGCCTGCTGCGAGTTTCTGCCCGGTTCTCCCCGTTTTTGTCCCCGGAGCGGACAGAAACCCAGACGGCCAAGGCGCTGCCCCCAGCAGCTTTCCGCTCCGGGGAGGGGACTCGGTTTCCCTTTGCGCGGTCCCCCAGCGCCTCCTGCCGTCCGCTCCGCACACTGGGGCCTCGAAGACCTGAACCCCTTCGAGGCTCTGAGAAATCGCCCTCCCTCCATCCCTTGGTCCCTCCCTCTTTGCAAAAGATCTGTTTCCGCTTAGCTGTCTTTTACTTCGGTCTGTAATTTGTTTGCACTTGGAGTTTCTCATATAAGAGAAAACATGCAATATTTAAACTGTGTCTGATTTGTTTCACTTAACATTATGGTCTCAAGGTGCATCCATTTTCTGAGGGGCAATTTAAAACAAAATTAGAATATTATCTCAGTTAAAGAGTCATTGCAGAGTATTAAGTAAGGCCCATGTGGTGGCTCACACCTGTAATCCCAGCACTTTGAGAGGCTGAGGCAGGAGGATTGAAAATTCAAGCCCAGCCTGGGCAATTTAAGTGACTTACTGAGACCCTGTCTCAAAATTTTAAAAATGTTAAAATGCTGGGGATGTAGCTCAGTGTGAAGGCCCTGGGTCCAACCCCCAGTTAAAAAAAAAAAAAAAAGACGAAGTAAATTGCGAAGCTTGGATGCTGGCCGAAGGCGTCACCGTGTGAGGTGGCCTCCCTCCCTGGACCTCGGGGTTCGGTGGTTCCCGGGGTGATGTGTCACACTTGGAAACCGCCGGGTCTGCTCTTTAGAACAGCTGCAGCCGGGGGGTAAACAGCTCAGCGGTCCTGGCCCTTCTTCCCCATTCCTGTCCTCCACCCTTGAGGTCTCTGCTGTGCCTGCTCAAGCCACAACAGGATCTCACTGTGTAGCCCAAGCTGGCCTCGAGCTCACAGCAACCCTCCTGCCTCAGCCTCCTGAGTGTGGGATCACAGCTGTGCGCCGCCCCGCCCGGCTTTATGCTAGCAAATCCTAACTGTGGGGATAATTTTTGGTTTGTGCAGGCAGCAGCTGAGGGAACAAAGACAGCCGGGGGACACTCGTGTAAATACTCCCCTAACTGCCACTTGGCGGCGGCCGGCTGGAGTGAAGGGCTCGCCCAGTCAGCTTCGCTGTCCGGACGTCAGTCATCGGCGGCGTCTGTTCGAATTCTGCTTTTGCATCTGTGGTAAGAGAACATTAACCAGAGTTTCTGCAGAAGCCGCCCCGCTCGCCAAGCTCTCTGCTCAGCTTAACTGCGTGGCGGGATGTGTGACTCGCTCGTTACCCAGATAGACTAAAAATACTGTGGGTCTGATTTTAAAATAAGCAGCCTTCTTGCCTTTGTAGAAAACCAGCACACGCATGTGTGCACACACAGAGATGCAGGTGTGGAAAAAGCCCCGGGGGGGGGGACACGGCAGAGACGGGAACAGGTCAGACGACCCGGGGACGGAAGTGTGCAAGCGCTACGGAGATTGGTGTGCAGATTCCTCAAAAAGCTCAGACTGGAAGGTCCATCTGACCCGCTGCTCCCTCTAGGTGTCTCCCCAAAAGAGTAAAAGGCCCCAGATGACAGCGACCAGGCACACCCGTGTGTACAGAAGCGCGACTCGTAGCGGCTAATCTGGGAGTGGCCCGCGTGTCCATCAGAAGAGCTGCGTGGACGAAGGAAACACGCGCTGCTCTGCCATGAAGAGTCGTGTGTAGGAAAATGGGTCGTCTGGAGACCACCCTGTGGCGTGAAATAAACCAGATACACACACTTCAACGCGGCATGTCTCTCTCATGCGAGAAACCCAAAGTACAAATAACTAAACAGCAAAATAAAAGAAACATAACGAGAAACCAAGAGACGGATCTTCTGCGGATGGGAAGGGGCCGAGAGACGGAAGGAGGGAAGCGGGTGCAAAGCAGCGCTGGGGCGTGTTCACACTCCTCCCGCCTCCCACGAGGAGTGTGAGCTTTCTGTGCTGCAAACACGAGCTCATTACTAAAGTGGATTTGTTTTTAAAGATGGCAATGAGAAGCTCAAGACACACAGTGAGGAGTGCGGGAGTCGGAGGGAGGAGGCAGAGGCAGGAGAGTCCCGCTGTCAGCCTTGGCCTCCCTGCCATAGATGACATGGGAAGAATCCACATCGGTCCCTGCCTACCTGCCACAGAAGCTGCATCTTGCCATCCACACTCGCAGCTCTGCTCCGTGAAGAAGCATTCGCCAAGAAGAGGCGACCTCCTATGTGGCCTCCTCAGCGTCCAGAAAGCATCTATTCTCACGGGGAGATTTCCAACAGAAAGCTTCTCTAAAAGGGCCCGAACCAGGAGTGGCAGAGAGGACCGCTACTCCTACCCACTCCCTCAGGGAAGGCTGAGGCAGGAGGGTTGCTTGAGCACAGGGGTCTGAGGCCGGCCTGGGCAGCACAGTGAGACTCTGTCTCAAAACGAACAAAAAATAAAGAAACAAACCAAAAGAAGGAAAAGAGGGGAGTGTTCCTAGGGACAACACAGCTACCGCTTGTCCCAGAATGCAACACGGGGCAATTTCTCCTTAAATAAGGGACTTGCTACCACCTGCTCTGACGGAGAGCCGGGCTGGTGCGGAACAGAACTGAAAGAAGCAAGGACATCTCGCCGTCCCGAGGGAGCAGCCGGCTCCAGGACACACCGCTAAGTCACTTGGCAAAGCCCGAAACTGACTGGTCACCAGCCACGCTCAGGGCAAAAGTGGAAAGGAAAACACTTGGAGATGATGATTTTCACCATCTTTTCATACAAATCTGATCAAAAGTGGATATATGTGAGGAGAGGCGTGAACTGAGTAGCTATGGGTAGGGGAAACAAATGTAGCATTTTACAGTATTCCTTTCCACGTTCTATTTGGGAGTTTTTCTGTTTTGCTGGTTTTTTGAGACAGGGTCTCATTGTGTTGCCCAGGCTGGCCTCCAGCTCCTGGTGACCCTCCCGCCTCAGCCTCCTGAGTGCTGGGATTACAGGCATGCGCCACCGCGCCTGGCCAACATTAGGCTTCCGAGGCCAGGAAATCTGCGGAGGTGACTCTCAGACGCACCTAGACGCTGAGCCACGCACGTTAGGCAGAGACGAGGTGTCCCTGAATCTCAAGAGGGTCTGTGGCCCTCCCTGGGTATGCGCTCGCGGGGCACCGGGCAACACTCCACCATTCGACGGAGACACAAGCTGCTAAGCGGGAAGAAGACGTGCATTTTATTTTATTCTTTCAGCCACAAGGTCCAAGGAAAGGCAAGTTCACAGAAACGGAAAACAACACCCAAGTGTGGCTAATTCTGCCCAGCTCTGCAAGCGGCGTGGTCACTGCGCCCGGCCTGCACAGCTTACACCACCATGACACACACACTGTGCACACCAACGGTCTGCTGAGCGTCTGTGACACAGCACCTCAGACACCGAGATGCCGGTGGCAGGGCAGCGCACGCCTGTAATCCCAGCACCAGGGAGGCAGAAGCAGGAGGGTTGCCATGAATTGGAGGCCAGCCCGGTCTGCGTAGCAGAGACCCTGCACTCAGAGTTCATGTGCACAGTGAGCGGGGTGAGGCCTCACCGGAGAAAGAGTTTGCTGAGTGTAACTAAAAATCAGAGTAGTGTTAATTTATTAACTAAATCTTTAAAATTTGGGGCTATGATCACTATAAATTGAATTGTATAAATGCTCTTGTGATTTAAAAAATATATATATACATATATACAGCTGGGTGTGGTAGCACACACCTGTTACCCACTGAACTCAGGAGGCTGAGGCAGGAGGATCACTGGGAGTTCAAGGCCAGCCTGAATTACATATGAGACTATGTCTCAAAAAACAAACAAAATTACACAGTTCATCCTCCAAAAATGAAATTTTAAAATGACTAATCCCAATTTTACTTTTTAAAAGGTGTACTAAACTTACAGTTCTCACTTGAGATTTCCATAGATCATTCACATAGAGACAAAAAAAAAAACTGTACAAAAATAGAAACTGTCCATCTTCCGTAACACCTTATCTTGTTTTGTATATGAATCTGTGAATATAAAAGTGTCTGCCTAGGAAAATATAAAAACATTACTACAATGTCACAAATACTCTACGTTCTCTGGGAAAACGAACCTTCGTAAATGTACAACTATGAGGAATTCTTAATGAAACTCAGTCCTGGGTGTGCCCCAGACACACCCGATCGGGGCCACGTTACCGCGTCCCTCAGGTACCCCTTCCAGGCTGTCGGTGACGTGTACGGAGGACGCCGTCAGAGGTCGTCGTTAATTTCCGTGGATATCCTTAGGGTCACGTTCTATTAGAAATGGTAAAGGGGTCAAAAATCATCGTGCAGATACCAATTCCACAAAACAAACATCGATCGTGGGTGCTGCAAACATACGCTAACAAAACAATTTTTAAAAACATGGTTCCTTGCTGAGTGCGGCGGCACACACCTGTAATCCCAGCACTCAGGAGGCTGAGGCAGGAGGATTTCAGCACATTTATGGCCAATCTGAGCTACACAGTTAGTTCAGGGCCGTGGGAACATTTTTCGGCACACAGCTTTTAGCATCAAAGACAGAGGACACAAGAAAGTGTCTTTGGGTGCGTGAAAGACGGTCCCTGGGGGCAAGTGAGTCAACTACGCTGTGCGTTTTCAAAGAAATTAAGGGGGAAGGAACGTGCTATTTTCGGGCTGCGAGCAGCGTTCTTGGTCTCTCCTAACCTGGTCCTGACTGCGGAGCGCCCACCTGGAAGTCCTGGATGAAGGTCAGGAAGTAGAAGATGAAGCCGAAGGCCACCGTCCACTCGCAGATCGCGCTCACCACGTGATACACATAGTCCTGGCGGCGAAAGAAGCGGAATTGAGCCCAAAAAGACGCACTTCACTGCACAGCCTGAAACAGCCAGCCGCAGGCGAGCAGACAGAAAAGCTGCGCAGCACAGACGCCCCCGGAGCCTTGAGGGAAACCGAGGTAACCGAGCCCCAGACACAGCGTCGAGAACAGGGCGGCGGTCTGCTGCCCTCACCCTGGCTTTAGGACTGTGTCCAAGTAACTTCAAAAGGCAGCACAAAACAGGTGAGCCCGGGGGGTAAAATCGGATTCTACAGAAATAAGGGCTTTCCCAGCTGGGCATGCTGGCACTGTGATCCCAGCACTTGGGAGGCTGAGGCAGGACGCTCGCCACATATTCAAGGCCAGGCTGGGCTACACAGTCAGACCCTACCGCACATGAATGAATGAATGAGCACGGGAGGCTCCGAGGTCCGCAGGGCGGCTTGGGCAGGGCCCGGGCTGCTGCACCTCGGATAACGCAAGGCGAGGCCGACCTGGGGCGGGACCCTGCCCCTGGGTGGGTAGAAAATCTGCGCTTTTTACACCTTCAGATTTGAGCTCCACTGAAGCGGCAGACATCCCACCCGGCTGGGTGTGTGCGGCCCAGCGGGGCTGCCCATCTGTGGGGCGAGGCCGCCGCCCAGCGGCCTAGGCGGGAAGGACTCCGGCTGTTGGGCAGTGAAGAGGGGCCCAGAGCCTCGGGACGCAGCTGCCTCCCGTCCCGGCGACGAGGGTCGCTAGGGCAGTCCGTCGTGTTGGCTGATTTAGTCACTGTAATGTTATTTGGATTTTCTGTCTGCTACAGGAGCTCACTATGGAACTCACCGTCACCCTCCTGCCTCAGCCTCCCAAGTGCTGGGATCACAGGCGTGTGTCCCCCCGTTAGCCCGCCCGAGGTCCCAGCCGCCCGCCAGCATCCTGCAGTCTTCTTGCGGTGCGGACGCGATCGGCAAACCGGCCCCGCTGCACGGTCCGCCCTGCTGTGGTCCTGGCCGGGGACACTGCCCTCTGGGCGGGGAGCCTCCTGCTGCTCCCTCACCCTCTCTTCCCTCCTTCAGTCGCCTGCCCTTCTCTTGTCCTTCTCTGCCACCTAGGAAATCCCTGGTCCCTGCTAGGGGCTTTTCTCCCGCTGTCTTGGGAATAAATTCTTTGTTACCAAAGAGGAAGACTCGGACATCGCTCACCTGTGATCCCAGCACTCGGAGGCTGAGGCAGGAGGATCACAGGCTCCAGCCCAGCCTGGGCGACTCAATGACTCCATGAGACCCTGTTTCAAGCACTAAAGCCCTGGCTCTGACCTTCCACCGAGCGTGGAGGGTTGAGGTGTTTGAGAAGGAAATTAGGGACTCCGATTTTGGAACTCAGCCCAGGAGACAGTCTTGTCACTGGAGCTGTGTGGGAAGAGACTGAGCCTACACGGGCTACTTTTCCTGAAAACAGGATTCTGGTTGTCCGGAGAAGGGGCAATAAAAAAGTCCCTTCTACGTAGCCTTTACCAAAGAAGCCCGCCCCAAGCCACCCCATGTCGCGAGCCGGCCTTTTCTCCACATCGCCCCGACCCTCGTCCCCACCTCAGACCCGCCGTGGTCCTTGGACTTCACAGAAAGCCCATGCGATTTTGACCGAGCCGGCCCTGGTATCCCCCGGAGCCAACGGCCGCTCGTGTGCCTTTTCCCGGCCGTGTCCACTCCACGGGGCAGCCGTCCCCGGCAGTGACAGGACCCTCCTGGCCCTCACCAGCCCACGTCAACAGAGACATGGGGACACGTCACCTTCTCCTTAGGATTCCACTCCAGCTTGGTTATAGAAATCAGGGACGCACAGGCGATCACTAAGAGAGGAAGTGGTTAAGGAAACCACAGAAAACAGCCTTGAAACGACAGTGTTACAACAGGTTTTGTTTTTGTTTTTCTCTTTTTTGAGACAGGATCCCTATAGGCAGCCCAGGTTGGTCTTGAGCCTGAGAACCTCCTGCCTCAGCCTCCCAAATTCTGGGATTCGAGCAAGAGCCACCACGTCGGCTGCAGTGTTAAAATGCTTTTTTTTTTTTGGTGCCGGGGATTGAACTCTGGGCCTTGTGCTTGC
>PVJO010030379.1:0-15516 GCA_004026905.1 Hystrix cristata | reverse complement strand
GTCCTTATTTATGCTTTCGGTTTCTCACACCAGAGAAATGATGCAGTATTTAAGTATGTGTGTCTGATTTACTTCACTTAAGAGAATGATCTCAAGGTGCATCCATTTACCCAGAAATCTTTCAAGTTTATCCTTCTTATGGCAGAGTAGTACTCCATCGTATTAAAAACCCACATCTTCTTTATCCATTCATTGGTTTGTTTTTTTTTTGTTTTGTTTTGTTTTTGTGGTGCCGGGGATCGAACTCAGGCCCTTGTGCTTGCAAGGCAAGCACTCTAATCACTGAGCTAAATCCCCAGCCCTCCATTCATTGGTTGATGGGCCTTTGGACTGTGTTCAAGGCTTAACTACTACCAACTGTGCCGCTATAAACACGGGTGCATGTATCACTCTGGTACGATGCTTTTAATTCTTTCTGGAAGATACCAAGAAGGGGAATACTGGGTCAAATGGAACCTCTAGTTGTAGTTTTTTGTGGAATCTCCACGCTGATTTCCATAGTGGTTGCACCAGCCTACATTCCCACCAACAGTGGAGAAGGGCTCCTTTTCCCCACAGCCTCACCAGCATTTGTTATTGGCTGATTTGTTGATGACAGCCATTCTTTCTGGAGAGAGATGGAATCTCAGTGTTGTTTTACTTTGCATCTCTCGAATGACTAGTGATGTTGAACATTTTTTCATATATTTATCTGCCATTTATTTGCCATATATTTATTGGCCATTTTATATATTTATTTATTTACTTCTTCATCTAAGAAATGTCTGTTCATTTCAGATGCCCATTTTTGGATTGGGTCTTTGAATTTGGGGGGGGTCTGATTTTTTTGAGTTCTCTCCCTGTTATGATTAGTATCTGGAGGCTTGCAAATTAAACTAACAAAAGACAAATTAACAGGAGAAAAAGCACACAATTTTTATTAATATGTATATACATAGAAGTTTATAGAAAAAATGTGAAATGCAAAGAGACAGTTAGATTTGGGGGTTTATATACCCTTTTAACAAAAGAAAGAGGATTTGAGCTCCAAGGAGCAGTGATTGTTGGTGAGGTGCCCAGCAGAGATACTGGAGAACCAATAAGAGATAAGTGCTGACAAGATAGTTTGTGCAACTTATCTTGAGGTCAACACCTCAGTTTTGATGATCACCTCTCTCGGCGCACGGTGATGCACACTTGTAGTCCCAGCTACTTGGGAAGCTGAGGCAGGAGCATTGCTTGAACCTAGATGTTCAAGGCCAATCTAAGCAACACAGCAAGAACCTGCCTCAAAACAAAAACAAAAACGAGGGACATTTCTCTCTCTGGTATAGGGAGGACAGCTTCCTCCAGGGCAAATTTATGCCATTTTTAGGTAGGTAAGGGAAGATAGAGAACTTCTTGTTTCTGATGATTTTCAGTGGGCTTTAGCTCAAAATAATCCTAACGTCCGGGCTGGGGATTTAGTTCAGAGGTGGAGAGCTTGCCAGCAAACCCAAGACCCTGATCCCCAGCCCCTCCCCCCAATCCTAATGTTGATCCTAATTGGGGGTGGCCTAGTCTGATCCCCTTCACTTTGCCTTACTCTGAAATTGCCAGGACCAGAATTCTAGTGAGCCCTCAGCAGTAAAGCCTCCTTTTGCAGCCATAGACAATCTCCATTCTGGGCTGGGTGTGTCTCATGGAGAGCCCTTGCCTAGCCTGTACCGCCCTGGGTATAAGCCCCAGCATCACAGCATGAACCCACCTCCACTCAGATCGAGCTCCAGAGAGGCCCTCAGACCAGAGGTCTAGACCCTGAGATGACATCAGTGCTTGTGCAGCTGTCTTTTTTACCCGGCCAGTAGGCCAGGGACGAGTCCTTGACCCAGCAGAACCAACCTAGAACCTGAGCTCAGACAATCAGATTTCCTGTCTGTGAACTTGGAATTGAGATGGGGACAGGAGGTTCGGGGACTGCAGTCATGTGGAGGAAGCGGGCTACAGAGGGGACGGAGTCAGTAGCCTGAGATCAAGGGCTCAACACTCTGGCTGCTGGCTCCCCAGGTCCAGCTTCCCTTGGGCCTGGCTGCGCTTCCTGGCCTTGGGCTGCAGGATGGTTGGCTCCTTTCACAAAGTAATTCCAATGTTTCTGTTACCTGAGTCCAAAAGACCGCTGACTATGGTGCTTTGTCTACCTTCATGACTTGGCCAAAATCCCTCACTGTTGGTGCTACAGAGCCAGAGTTCTAGCTTCCACCCTGGAGTCCTTGAATAACCAGTCTCCCAGCTTTCTACGGGCAAAAGGCCTATGGCTGCTCCACCTAGAAGTCTTCTTTCTTTTTTTTTTTTTTTTTTTTTTGAGACAGAGTCTTGCTATGTAGTCCAGGCTGGTCTTGAACTCGCCATGTAGCGCAGGATGGCCTCAAACTCACAGCAATCCTCCTGCCTCAGTTTCTCAAGTGCAGGGATTACAGGTGTGTGTCACCACACCAATGATGCACCCAGAATCCAGCCCTCAGTTGGAGAGGGAGTCAGCACTGTCACTTTACATTGTTCCAGGACAGAGAGCAGAATGTTTGGTACCTGAAGATGTCCTTCCAGAAGTGATAATGACAGCTGGTATTTACCAAGTGTTCATTCTGTGCTAAGTGCTACAATAACTTCTAGTCCTCAAAATGACTGAGTTGCTTCTAAATATTTTTTACTATTATCTAAATTAAATATAAGTAGAAATCAAAACAACTAGAAATGACTTGTGTTTATAAGCATTTATGGAAATAGGAAACCAAGAAAAAACAAACAAATAAAAAAAGAAATAGGAGGGGCTGAGGATTTAGCTCAGTGGTTAGAGTGCTTGCCTAGCAAGCACAAGGCCCCGAGTGTGATCCCCAGCACACACACAAAAAAAAGAAGCCAAAAACTTGCCAACAAAAAACTATTAAAATTGATATACAATCATTTGGCATTGCTAATCAGGTTGGTGTTTGTTTGTTTTGAGTTGGTTTGGTTTTTTTGGCTGACATTAAATTGCCAATACTGGATTTGTTAAAAACAAAAGTGCACCAGCCAGGAAAGGTGGTACATCCCTGTGATCCCAGCACTGGAGAGGCTGAGGCAGGAGGATCACCAAAAGTTTAAGGCCAGCCTGGGTGTGGTGGACTTATTGTGGTCAATTTGAACCAGCACACCCAGCTGGACTGAGTTGGTGGGATTCTGGGCATAGAGGATCCGCCTGATGATTGTTGCTCATGCAACATAAAGCAGAATGGGAGCAGAAGCTAGTCGGCCTGTTCCCCAGGAGAAGCTCTGCTGTGGCTGGTTCTCCTGAAAGGAACTTGGCTGTTCTCATCGAGGAAGGCGCTCAGACCCTTGCTGTCATTGAGGTTGATTGTTGTTGCTCAGGGGAGCTCTGGTTGTCATCTCTGCTGTGAGCATCGTATCCTGGTTCCAGTAAAGATTTCTTCAGCCATCATCAGCAGACATAGACATACATGGGACATTGCCATGGGCTCGCAGCCCTTGATTGGATCTTTCAGGACTCCAGTGCATAGATAGACATTAGGCACTCTTCCTGCATTTGGCTTGTGGGTGAATATTGTAACTTATAAATGTGCTGTATTAAATCTGCTCTCTTACAACCATTGACTCTGGAAAAGTAACTAAGACACTGGGCTACATACTGAGTTCAAGTCCAGCCTGAACTACATAGCAAGACCCTATGTCAAACAAAACAAAACAAAACAACTAAAAAGAAAAATTCACCAGAATAACTGAAGAGTTCCTATTACTCAAATTTGGGGCTGGGGATTTAGCTCAGTGGTTAGAGCGCTTGTGTTGCAAGCACAAGGCCCTGAGTTCGATCCCCAGCACCAAAAAAAAAAAAAAAAGGGCATCCTAAACTGCCGGGATGGACCTATTACTCAAATTTAGGGTCCAATTGCCAGAATCCTGGGCTGTTCCTTAGGCTGTTTCTTAATTGAAATGGTTGCTAAATGAATGGGCAGGAAACAGATCTTGTCTTTTCTAAAAACGCTGAAGGTTGGGTAGAGGGTAGGTGGTTTATTAAAGGTTTCCTGAATAAATGAATGACTGAATGGGTGAATTGGAGATAGTTATGTAAAAAGCAGTCTGCTTCACCCAGTGTAACTGAGCACTCTTCAGGGCTGCTGCTGGCCCTTCCTGCCTGGGTCCCCCAAAGCTGGTCCAAGGTGTTAACAACCCCAGGCACCCGGGATACCATTAACACCTGTCACCCACCTACTGTGCCCCCCACCCTGATCTTGGCTCTGGGCCTGGCTAGAAGAAAGGGTCTGGTTGCTTACCAGGAATCTGGACCTTCTTCAGAGACTGCGCAGATGACTATTAGTCTAATTCAAGCACTTAGCGAGGATGACAGTACCATTCACACCCCCAGCCCCAGGCTAATGGAGCCAAGGTCCACGCAGAGCCCTTGGCTGCTCATGTCTTCCTGGGAGCGGAGGAAAGAAGTGGCCCCAGTGTCCCTCGAGCTTTTGGGGAGGCTGGAACTGGGTGCAATATGGGACACGAGTATGCAGCAGAGGTGTGCCTATCCCACCCACCACTCCAGCAACCCTGTACATGCCTGTACAGGTTTGCTCTTCCTCTGTGATGTTCTGCCTCAGCTCAGCCCACAGCAATGGAAACAGCTAACTATGGACTGAAACCTCAGAAACCATGAGCCAAATTAATTCTTTCCTCCTTGTTGGGCATGGAAGCATGCACCTGTGAGCCCAGGACTCGGGAGACTGAGGCAGGAGGATTGCTGTGAGTTCAAGGGCAGCTTGAACTATACAGCAAGACCTTGTTTCAAAAAACAGCGAAAAAAATTCCTCCCTTTAGACTGCTTACATATTTTGTCACAGTGATGAAAAGCTAACATCTGACTTGTGTAAAATCAAACATACCAAAATATTCTCCTAGTTACAGATATGCAGATGGCAATCTGGAAGCTTGAGAGTGGGATTTCAAAGACTTTGCTCTCTTCTGAAGGATTATACTGTCCAAATTCACTACAAAAGCGACAGACCATTACTGCTCAGTGGTTTGTGCTCTGACTGTCAGGAACTATGCTTTTGCATGACTCATCACACGCCTTCTGAGGTGGGTTCTGTGTTTTGGGAGGTTACACACGTGAATAATGAAATTAGGAGAGGTTAGACTCAAGGCCTCACAGCTCCTGACTGATGATCAGGTGTCGTTGGAAGATTGATGTGTGTACCTGCAAAAAACAGATGCGAGTAGTACTCAGCACACAGTAGAGGCTAATGAATGAGGGGCGTCCTTGTACTCATTGTGCAGTGTAATCACTCGTTGTGCAGTGTGGTACTGCTTTTACTGACTGTCTTGTCTGTTTCCCTGCACTGAGGTATGAAGGATTTGAGACTAGGATCTGAATCTTATGACCTCAGAACCTCCTGCATCCAGCACTCATCAGATGGTTATTGACAGAGTGAATGAATGAACAGCCAAATACCCACAGTTCTACACATCTCACATTCGTTTTTTTTTTTTTAGCACTGCTTTTTGTTTTTGTTTTTGTTTTTTTAAATCTAGGTTCTAGCTCATGCTAGGAATAGCCTCTACCACCAGAATATATCCCCAGTCCCGATCCTTTGAGACAGGGTCTCACTACGTAGCTCAGGCTGGCCTTGAACTCACAGCAATTCTGCTTCAGCCTCCCAAGCTCTGGGATTATAGGCATGAGTCACCATGCTGAGTAGCCCAAACTCTTTTTAAAATTTTGAGACAGGGTCTTACTAAATTGCCTAGGCTGGCCTCAAACTTGTAATTCTCCTGGCTCAGTCACCCAAGAAGTTGGAATTACAGGCATATTCCAAACAATTAGCATCTATAAATATATTCTTTCAATACTTTGCCTAGATGGGTGTTTTTATTATTCTAACAGGATTCCAAATTCCTGGAGATTGAGGACCAGTCTCAGCTTTCCTCTGGCCCTCAAAGTGATCTGGAGATGGTCAATAACACAAGCAGGTGCTCACTAAATGCTGTGGCTGACTAAGGGCCCCTCTCTGCTGCCCTGGCAGCTCCCAGGCAGCATCTCAGAAGCAGCCAGAGTTGGATGGATACCAGGTCTATAGGCCCACTGACATGATTCTTTCTCCCAAGTCCACATAAAGCACACACGGAGAGACTGGCATGAAGTTGATAGCAATTGGCAGTAGAGTGGCTGTGTCCCCTCCTCACCTGATCTGTGACACCCTAATTCTGCAAAAATTCACAATCTGAGAAAATGGGAAAAGAGCAGAGCCTTAGTTCAAAAGGTTTAATTACGATCCAAGAGGTCAGGTAAATTTGGGACAGAAGCAGGAAGAAAGCAAGGCCCAAGGCTTTAGCTGCCGATGCCCAAATGACCTCCAGGATTCTGGCAGAGCAGCAGAGGCGGTGAATTCCCATCCTTCATTCACAAGGGAAGGTCTCGCTAGGCTGCCCTACAACTCCCAGCCACTGACCACAGAGAAGACTAATGTGTTTGACTTGGGCGATCCTGGTGGCAGGAGGGCGACATCAGGAGAGAGCTTAGCAGAGTTGGTCACCCCCAGAAGATATGGTTAAACACTGGTCCCCAAGTCCTAAGCGGGGCAGCCTGAACTAGAAGCAGGGGCGAGGGTGGAGGGAAGGAGAACCAGCCGGTCAGGATCTGGCAGCCCCAGCCCTTAGCTACTACCGTGGCCTCATACGGAGCTGACCAGATGCCCAGGACCGGGTGCTGGTGCTGGCGGGGTCAGGATGGCTGTGTTGGGTGTGCACCCCTTCCGGATGCTGTCCTCTTCTCACCCCTCGAAGGCAGCAAGCCAGGCTGGGTGCTGCAGAGGGGAAAAGGTCCCCAGGGAATGTCCAGCTACCACAGGTTTCAGCATAGAATCGAGAGAAGTGTGCAGCAGAAAAGAAAGGGGACCCAGGGCTGTGACCTCAGAGCAAGGTTTTTATTCTGTGGAAGAAATGGAACAGAGTCAGTTTAGGAAATCATCTCCCCTCTTCACCACCTCAGCCTTGGGCAAGACAGCCCCTTCCCCTGAATGTCCCTGATGTCCCCTGGCCATCTCTAGTATCTGTGGAAACAGGAAGTCACCGCCCCAGCCACTTCCGTCCCTTGTCTGCTTGGTGGCCGTTTCCCAGCTGATCCAGGGACAGAGGAGGCCCTACCTGGTGTTCCATCACTGGAAAGACAGGGGCTGCCGAGTCCAGGAAGAACAGCTGCTTGTGGACACGCATCTTAGCTGCAATGGCCTCCACTGAACAGAGCACAGAAGGGCATGGTGGCAAGAGATTTCTTTCTTTCTTTCTTTTTTTAGTGAGACAGGGTCTCCATATGGAGTTCAGGCTGGATAGCCTTGAACTCACTATGTAGCACAGGCTGGCCTCGAACTCGCAGTGATTATCCTGCTTCAACCTCCTAAATGATGGGATTACAGGCAAGCGTGCGCCACCACAACTACTCGTCAGATTTCTAGGATTCCCAAAATGGGAAAAAGGAGACTCTGCGGAGGTGGGGAGGAGCAGGCAGGTGGGGGAGGGAGCTGGGAAGCGGATGCAGCCTCAGTCTGCTCGCTTGCTCCTCAGGCTGGCGCTCTCCCAGAGCCTAGACTGGATGAACAGGCCCTTGGGGGTCCCTCGGAGCAGAAAAGGAAGAAAGCCCTGGGCCGGGAAGATGGGAGCCTATGCCAAGAAGTGGGCGGCTGGTCTGAATGAGATGGGCCAGCCCAGCCTGGCCACACAGGGGGCCCTCTTCACCCGCCCTGCCGTCCCGCCCCGCCTTGCAGAGGCTTGCACTCACTGAGGCAAGGGTTGCTGGAAAAGGACCTCTGAAGCTGCTCGCACTCCTCCTGCAGGTTGCCGCTGCCTCGGCAGGTGCAGCTCAAGGCCACACTAGTGTTGACATTGCTGACGAAGTTGGGGGTCATGGCAGTGCCTGCGGGGGGTGGGAGGGCGCTGTCGGGAGCTGGGCGAACCCGGATCTCAGTTCCCACCCTGTCCCGCCGCCGTCTGGGGACCACACCATCCAAGCCGTCGCCACAGCATTCTCCTCCTCAGGCCCCCTGCACGCGCCGAGCCTCACCGATCATCCCCAGGTACGCGCGCAGACATCGGAAGTGCTCTGTCGCACAAGTCCCCAGGATGTCCCTGGGGTGGCAGTGGGTCTGGAAATCTGCCAGGCGGGATCTGGAAGATCGGAAATTTCAAGAGTCCCCGGTGACGGTGTGGCCTGCAGCCTTCACCCTCACTGCCCACCTTCCTGTCAGCTCCTCTTCAGCCTTCAACACCCTGCACAGGGCTTCCTCCTTGGTGAAGCCAGCCCATCGCAGCCAAATGTTCGTCACCACCTCCCTGCGCATGGCACTCTGCATCTGGGCCCACAGTCCCTAACTACACGGTGGGCAGCTCCTTTCACCTGTTCCCTTGACTATAAAATAGAGAAGACCGGGTGCAGCGGCACATGCCTGTGATCCCATTACTCAGGAGGCTGAGGCACCACACCCCATTCTTCACTCTTTTTTCTCTTTTTCTTTAAGCTTTGCGGACAAATATAATTTTTGCTTAGGATGTTTTGAGGCAAGTGCCATTACCCAGTAAAAGAACATGAGAATTTGTAATTTTTCTGAAGTTTTTTTTTTTTTTTTTTGTGGTGCCCAGGATCAAACTCAGGGCCTCATGCTTACAAGGCAAGCACTCTAATCACTGAGCTAAATCTCCAGCCCCAGGTCTTTGTTTTTGAGATACGGTCTTGCTTTGTAGTTTAGACTGATCTTGAACTCACTATGTATCCCATGCTGGCCTCGAACTTTCACCAATCCCCCTGCCTCAGTTTCCCAAGTGCAGAGATTACAAGCATGCACCATCACACCCAGCATTATTTATTTATTTTTGAAACAAGGGTCTTGCAATATTGCCCAGGTGTGTCTGGAACACCTGGACTCAAGTGTTCCTCCCACCTCAGCCTCCTGAGTGCAGGAACTAGTTACCATAGCTAACTAAAACTTTTTTTTGGAGGGTGCTGGGGATTGAACTCAGGGACTTGCACTTGCTAGTCAAGCACTCTAACCACTGAGCTAAATCCCCAGCCCCACTCCATTTTATTTTATTTTAAGACAGGGTCTTGCTAAATGGCCAAGCTGCCCAGGTTGGCCTCAAATTTGCAATCTTCCTGGCTCAGCCTCTCATAAGCCTGGAATTATAGGTGTGCGCCACTATGCCTGGCCAAAACACAAATTCTTTTTTTAAAAACAGTTTAACAAAATATCCAAGGCAAAGCAGGCAGTGAGTGCACAGATCCCAGGGGGTTAGACCAAACATGAAGACTGAAGACAGTGGCCAGGAGCGGCTCATCCCACGCCCTTGCCGCCTTGCTGGCCGCACCCCCACCTGCACAGACGGTCGCCAAGGCAGAGGCCATGCAGGTCCAGGCAGTTGGGAGCGGCCGAGGGCAGTGCGCAGCTGGGCGCGATGGTGTTGCGCCTGCGCTCCCCGCAGCCGCGGTCTGTGGGCGCGCACGGGCACAGCAGCAGGCCCTGCACGTGGGGCTCCTCCGCCTTGGCGAAGAAGGCGCGCAGCTGCTGCAGGCAGACGGGGCGCTGGCAGTGGGTCCCCGAGCACGCCTCCCCGTAGGCCCTGCGCAGTCGGTCACACTTGTCATTGAGAGTGCACAGCATCGCGAACTTGAGGCAGAGGTCTGAGTCTGTGTGGAGAAGGGCACCGAGTCACCAGACCTGTGCTCACGGCACAGCTGCACCCCCGTCTTCCTAAGAGCCCCACCGAAGCCCTGACTGGACAAGGGGCAGGGGAGGAGGAGGAAAGGGCCGGCTGTCCTGAATAACGCCGCCACCGCAGCTAGTGCAGGGCTCTCCCTCTGCCCGCAAGCTACAGATGGTACTGTGAAGCCTTGCCCATCCTAGTCTTCACTGATTTAGTTTTGTATTTATTATTATTATTAGGTTTTGTATTTTTGAAACAAGATCTCATTATGTAGTTCAGGCTGGCCTTGAACTCACTATGTGGCCCAGGCTGGACTTGAACTTTCAGTGATGCTCCTGTCTCAGCCTCCCAGGTGCTGAGGCAACAGGCCTACACCATTATGCCCCATAAATCGCTGGTTTTTTCCTCAAAGTTCTAATTCTAGTTTATAGAACTGACTATGCAATAAAACATATTTCTTGAAAAATTGTGTTGCCTTCTCAACTCTCACTGCCCTACTTTAAACACACACACACCACCCCCCAAAAAATGTATCAGTGTTCTTGCCAGCCGGATGGCTCCCCACCCTGAGTCACACTCTATTTACTCTGCCCAACACCTCACCCATCCCATTACAATGGTTAAAAACAAGCAATTTCCTAGTCTCTAGGGTCCAAAAAAAAAAGAACAAAACAAAAACAGAATCAAAGAATCTACTTTCCTGGCTGCCTTGCCTGCGCGTTAATACTCCATTTCAGTGCATTTTTCTGAGGCTGCTGCCACACCCGCCCTGCCCTTCCGGAGGGACCTGGCGCCAATAACCGCTCCCAGTAACGCTGCTTTCCGATGACTCTCAGCACTGTCAGCTGCAGGCGAGACGCTGTCACCTTGCGCCCTGCCCCGGCTCCCCCAACACCCTGCCCAGCCTGTCCGGCCCTCTGCACCTGGTCTGAGCATGCTCAGCTTGCTGAGGTTCATTTTCCAGGGTTTGCTGGTCACTGTGTCTTCATACGGGGAGACATCCAGCTCATGGTCACCTAGAGACAAGGTAGGGGCACGGGGCGCTGAGGACCGGGTGGGCGGGAGCAGAGGCTGTGGGGTCAGACCCCAAGCCGAGTGCAGCAGAGGAAAAGGCACTGCCTCAGCCTACCTAGTTGTGAGCTGTGCAGAGAGGAGAAATGCAGAGCTATAGAGGTACAGGTGGGCCCCGAAGAACAGACCAGTGAGAATTACAGAAGCTACCATCTGGCAGGCACCACGGTACATACAGATGCACACGTGCGTGTGCACACACAGTCTCATTTCATCTAGAAACCTGAGGATGAGAGAGGTTAAGTTCTTCACTGAAGCTCACACAAGCCAATAAAGGAAGCTGGAGCCAGGCATGGTGGTGCACCTTGTAATCCCAGCACTCTGAGAGACTGAGGCAGGAGGATTGCAAATTCAAGCCCAGCCTGGGCTACTTAGTGACTTAGCTGCAAGACTGTCTCAAAAAAAGAAAAGAAGAGGGTGAGGGACTAAGGCTGGGGGGGGGGCAAGGCCAGTTTAGCTGGGTGTAGTGGTATATGCCTATAGTACCAGATGCTCAGGAAGCTGAGGCAGGAGGATTGATGGAGCCCGGGAGTTTAAGACCAACCTGCCCTTTGCTAAGGGCAACATAGCAAAACTCTGACTCAGGGGAAAAAATATTTTTGACGGGGCCATTTTGCAAGCAGGCAGGAACTAGAAAGAGAAATCTGAAATTCCAGGATATAAAGGATTAAGACATCCAACTGTTTCTCATATCCAAATGGTAAAAGAAAACTGAAAAATGCCTTGAGGGATAAAATTGAATCTTTTTCCTGGGGAAAAGACCCAATCAAATATGTGACTATGACACTGTTTGTAGAGATCTCTCAACTGATTAAGATGGTACCCAGTAAATCCTGCCACTTGTACTCAGGAACAAAGAATACTTTCCCAGAGGCCTGGTCTGGGCAAGGAACTCATTAGGTCTAGAAAGAGATGCATGTCTTGAATTGTGGGAAAGGCTACTGGCATACAAGATGTCAAGAATCAGAGATATCAAAAGCAATTATGAAGCTGGGCATGGTGGCACATGCCTGTGATGCCAGCACTCGGGAGGCTGAGGCAGGAGGACTGCCACAAGTTCAAAGTCAGCCTGGGCTACATAATGAGTTCAGAACCAGCCTGAACTACGTAATGAGATCCTGTCTCAAAAATACAAGACATATTCATGTATAGGTACAGAATTAATGTAATGAATGTGACCATTGTATGTAGAATGTACCAATACATGTTCTTGGTTTAAAATAAAATTAAAAAAAAAAAAACAAGACATAATAATAATAATAATAATAATTCAAAACTAAATCAGTCTCAAAAAAAAAAAAAAAGGAAAAGGAAAAAAAGAGTAAAAAAGAGACTGTGACTATTTGAGACTTAAAATGCCCTGACATGAAGCAGGCTGAGAATGCTCTTCTGTACCTAAGGAGCTTATGGTCCCCAGTCCCCTTTTCAAATTTGGCTAAAGAGAATAATGGAAAAAACAGGACCTTTCAGAAAGCCAGGCCAGGGGCTGGGGATTTAGCTCAGTGATTAGAGTGCTTGCCTTGCAAGCACAAGGGCCTGAGTTCGATCCCTGACACCACCAAAAAAAAGAAAGAAAGCCAGGCCAAGAGCCCTGGGAAAAACAGAGAGAGGGCCACTACAGCACTCTCATGGAGCAAAACCAGGGCCTTAGTAACAAGAAGCCAGTGTCTCCTGTGTGCCTCCCATTCCTCCACTTCCTGTGATGTTTGTTTATCCCGCGTATGATGGGAGACAGATGACTTGTCTTTTCAGTTCACAGGTTTCCAGATCAAGTGGAGCCATGTGCATGCTCCATACAGAAACTGTCATGAGATCCTAGACTTGGAGCTTGATGCTGTTTGCATGGAACTTTTAGGGCATCTTCGTTGGAAAGTGGATGGGTGTATTTTACTTGTGGAAGGGAAGGAAACATGTATTTGGATGAAGTGAATTATGGTAGATTGCATTATTGGTTCCAAGTATTTTTTGCCCTCCCTGTAAGAGTATATATGCTCACTTATATATATGTCCCATGTGAATTTTTGTTTTTGTTTCTGATGGTTTTTTTGAGACAGAGTCTCACTAGGGCGTTCAAGGTGTTCTTGAACTCACTATATAGCTCAGGCTGGCCTCGAACTGCAGCAATCCTTCTGCCTCAGCCTCACGAGTTCTGGGATTACAGACACGTAGCAGTGCTGTGTGATTTTTCATGTCCCCTTGTGGGAGGAATATACTCTCCCCATCCCAGCGATGTCATGTGCCACTTCACCTGGCTATGAGCAGGGGTTTTTAAAAACATCATATAGCCTGAGCATGTAATACATACCTGTAATCCCAGAACTCCAGGAGGCTGAGACAGGAGGATTTCAAGTTTGAGCCCAGCCTGGGCAACTCAGTGACTTAGTGAGACCCTATTTTAAAAACAATTTTTTTTTTTTAAATACAAAGGCTAGAGTCAGGCAATGTGGCACACATCTGTAATTCCAGCACTTGGGAGGCTGAGGCAGAATTGCCACAAGTTTGAGGGCAGCCTGTGCTACATAGTGAGTTCCAGGCCAGCCTGAACTATATAGCAAGACCCTGTCTCAAAAAACAAAGCAAAATAAAACAAAACAAAAACAAAAACAAACCCAGATGGCTCTGTCCATGCATATTTCCTTCTGCCATGGAAAAGGGAACATCCCAGACAGAGACTGCACCTTTACCCTGGATCCCAGAATGAAGAAGATGCACAAAACAACCCACACAGAACGCAATAGGTGGAACTAAACGTGTGTTTTGTGAGTTCTGTTTTGTAACCAGACACAGTCCAGCGAAGGCTCACTAAGAAGAGAGGGCCCTATGGGAAGAGTCAGAGGAGGTGGCTCCTCTCTGGCTCCTTGTGTGCCTTCTCTCTCTCCAGGTTGTCGCCTGTCTGGCTCACAGTCTCCTCTCTGTTAAAGGCTGGCCTGAGACCCTGAGTCCTAATCTCTCTGTGTCCTAATCGCTCTCTCTCTTAGTTGTGGGTTACATAGTATTTTGGAGCCTATTAATGAGTTAGAGACCCCCCCTTGCCCCATCTGCTCTACATCCTCCTGAACAGAACTCGTTCGTTGGGCCTCTGCCTGGTTCCAAGAGCGAGCTAAAATAAGAGGAAGTGGGGAGAAGAGAGGGTGGCATGGCACGGCCGGAAGGATGCTGCCTATTCTTCCCTCCCTCTCTCACGGATGCCAAAGGCAGACCCTCACTATCATTCCCAACAGAATCTGCCACGCAGCTCACGTCCTGCGGGATTAAAAACCAACCCCAAAGCCAGCTTCCCACTGTGGGCCCTCTGGGATGGGGCCTCACCGAGGCTGCGGGCAGGGTGAACGGTCCAGTAGATGTCCAGGCAGGCAGCTTGGTTCTTCATGCGCCGATGGCAGGAGCAGCCCAGCAGAGAGCTGTTCCGGAGCTGCTGCGCGGCTTCTAGGCAGTCTGCTCGGGCAGGAGGGTCCACGGAGGGCATCGGGGTGCTCAGCCACGGGGCACAGGAACCCAGGTGCTGGTAGGCGGCCTTGCATGTAGGATCGGCCTGGCACTTCCTCCTGGCCTGGATACAACTGTTCAGGAGCCGGCTCTCTGTGGGAAGGGGGTCCCCTGTAGAGGGACAGAGGCACTGAGACATACCAAGTTGAGGTAGGGAGAGCAGATTCCTGACAAAACCTTGTGAAAATTTTAGGGTAGCACAAGCCAGGCATGGTGAGGCACACCTGTAATCCCAGTACTCTGGAGGCTGAGGCAGGAGGATCACTGTGATTTAGAGGCCAGCCTGGGCTACATGGTGACTTCGAGGACAGCCTGAACTATGTAGTAAGCCTCTGTCTCAAAAAACAAAATCAAAATCAAAACAAAACAAAATCTTAGAGTAGCACAAAAGGCATCAATTGATTGATGATACGGGGTCTTGCTATGTATTCCGGGCTGGCCTCAAATTTATGATTCTCCTGCCTGAACTTTCTAAGTGCTGGGATTACAGGCATATGCTCACCTCACATGAGCATATCTTTTTAAATGAACTTTTAAAAAAATATTTTATTTTATTTACCAAGAACATGTATTGGTACATTGAAATGAACTTTTTTTAAATTGGAAATTTTTTTTATTGAGGTAAAACCTACACTATATAAAATTAACTTTCTTAAAGTGCACAATTAAGTGGCATTTAGAATACACTATCATCCTAAAATGTAACCCACACCCATTAAGCAACCACTCTTTATCCTCCCTTCCCTTGAGCCTCTGGCAACCACTAATCTGCTTTCTGTCTCTGGATTTATCTATTCTAGATATTTCATAGGACGGAATGATACAATTGCAGGAGATCTTTTGTTTCTGGCTTCATTCACCTAGCATGTTGCTCGTGAGGTTCATTCAGGTTGTAGCTTGCGTCAGTTCCTCATTCCTTTTCACTGATGAACACTTTCTTGTAGGGATGATACGTTTGGTCTATCCACTCATTAGTTGGTGGACATTTGAATTGTTTCCACCCTTTGTTTACTGTGAATAACTTTTCGAAACACTCGAGTTTGAGTACCTGTTTGTACTTCTCCTGGGCAGGTACCTACAAGGAGAATCACTGGGTCACATCACAAGTCGAGGTTTAACTTTCTGAGGAACTGCTGATTGTTTTCCACAGAAGCCACACGACTTTACGTACATCCTCACCAGCAACGTGCAAAGATACTAGTTTCTCTGCGCATCTGCCCACTCTTGTTACTGTACTCCCCACTTCTGTTTTCCTGATAGCCTTCC
>PVJO010030378.1:0-15641 GCA_004026905.1 Hystrix cristata | reverse complement strand
AGACGCTAGGTCACCAGAAGATACGCAATAGGAATTTATTGGGCACCTAAAATGATTACAGAGTAAAAATAATGTTCCCAATAGCACAAAAAGGACAATTAATTGAAGAAAGAATAGGATGAATTCCTGGAGGTCAGAGCTCAAAAGCTCCTGAATATGAAGAGAAAAGCCATAGGAGGAGGAGGCCCCAAAGTGAGAGTGTGTTGAGGAGGAGCAGACACCTTCAGCTCCCTTGTCAGGAGACCCTTCAAAATGCAACACAAAAATCAGAATTCTATGTCACTTGTCAAGTATTTCTTTTATGGAGATTTTATATATATATATATATAAATATAAAATTTGTTTTTCTGCCTAACGACACATTGACCTTTCCTGTCACTGTACTTGTGCATAATTATACATTTCTGTGGGACAAGATGTCTGTGAGAAAAATACTAAGCCCTAGCTGGAGGCAGCTTCCAGGGAGAGTGGAGGCAAGATGTGGGTGGCCGAGATGCAGCTGCCCTGCAGGTCAGGGCCACCTGGCAGGCCCTGTCGGGGGCTCTTGCTGCTCACTGCAGTTTGCAGTGTTAACTTATGGCAAGTGCGGATCACTTGGAAACTTTCGCCTGAAGGATTTGAAATGGAATAGAAACAGAGCTTTTTTCCTGTAATATTTTGTTTTTACTTTTGAAAGTCACTATTATGAATTTGATTTTTGTTGACAAAGATGAACGAAGGTCATGTGGTGCAACTGTTCTTCCTATGCCGATATTCTTGTGCACCTATTCTGTTACGGCAGTTTTATGATAAGCTCTAGTATCTTACTACAAGATGGGCTTACCGATGTACACATCTGATAATTTTTTTTACTTATGATCACAGTTATTTTTCTATATAAAGTTTGAAGTCATTTAGGGAATGATGCCCATTAGAATTCTCATTATAATTAATTAAACACATAGCACTTTACCAAGGGCTGACATTTTCAGGATAGTGAATCTTCCCAATCATGGAGGTAGTATGCTTTATTCTTTTATTTAGGTTTTTAAAAATACACTTAAAACATTTTTTTTCCCCAAAATGTTATAGCTTCCACCATGTAGCTCCTGTCTGAATCTGATTTTTTTATGCAAGAGAAATACCAGTTAAGTGATGACAAAGGAGAAATATAAGATGCAAATGAAGGCTGGAAGAGTTGCTTCAAGTAGTTGTGAACACAGACTGGGGGAGAGCAAAGGATGACCCTGGAGACCGTCGGGGACTTTGCGAAGATGGCACCAGGGCTCAAGAACCATGCAGGAGGCTGGCAGCCACATCGCCCACTCTGCCCAGCCACCAGCTTCTTCCAAGCACTGTAGTCATTTCTGAGCTTCCAGCTCCCATTCTTGTCACTTTAACATCAGAGACACACACTCCTGCCAACAGTCCTAGGCAATAACCTCTAGAAGCAAACTCTGCTGGCTGCTTCAGCCTGACACTCATGGCAGACCGAGTCTGAAAGAGGCAGTATAAGAGAGACTCGGACAGTGTGAGGACACAGCCTGGGTCAGGGCAGGTTATGACAGTGCTGGAGATAAGGACAGTGACAGGTTGCTGTCCTCACCCTGCCCGCCATCCACATGCACACGAGTAATAATATCCCAATCCCATTCGGTCCCTTGAAAACAAGTCCAGTGCCACAATGCCAAGGAAGCATATGAAATTCGCCTCTCAGGAAAGGATGTCTCATGCTATCCACCAGTACTGCTCTCTACAATAAAAGAGAGATTTCTCAATTTCTCTATTGACTAGAAGATAAAATGCAGCCTGCTTCACAATAATGATACTGTTTTCAAGGAATAAAGGACACACACCAACTTATAATACATACAGGGGAGAAGGTATTGCCTGAACGGGACAAAAGATGGACAAATCTTGGTCTAGAAACACTGCTTCTGTGTAAAGCTGGTGTACTGGTTTTGAGTTTTTGGCCTGTGGTCTCTGCAGAGATAGCGACCCAACTTCAAGCTCTTTTGTTTCAAGGGTTTCTGAATAGGAAAGAAATTATCCAAATACCTGAATAGCTCTCTAATGGAATGCTCTGGAAAAGAAGCTAAGTGAAAAATGTCAAGGATTAATACAGCAGATCAGCAGCGCTGCACAGCAGTGAGACAGTGAGAGAATCAACAGGATGAGAATCACCGGGGTGAAGTCTCCACCTCTTCACACCTAGAAACCTGAACAGGGTGCGACAGACCTGCAGTTCTCAGCAGATGACAGCTGCCAATGGCCTTATACATTTGGCACTAATATTACATCGTCTGTTCCAAGAAAACCAAATCTCGTATTATTTCTATAGCCACACACATGATTTGATAGACAAAGGCTTTCTAAAACACTCTCCTCTGCAAGATCAAGAAGCTGAGCTCTCTCCAGTCTGGCTTATTTCTGCTTGTTCAAACAGATGATGAAAAGTTCGACACAACAATCCCTAGCTGCAGTTCCTAAATCCCCCAGTCTCTAACAACTACAAGAGTTTCTGTTTTTTATAATTATTTGGTGGCAAACTTTCCTTGACCTCCACACCACACTGGTGCTGCTGTGTAATATATGCACCATGTTATTTTAAATTGGGAGAACCCTGAATTCCAGAACTTTGGCCTTGCATACCAACTGAGGCGAGGGGCTAGGCTGCTGGAGGAAAGTTAGGCAAGTCAGAATCTCTCTCACTCCTACTTCATCATTTAGAAAATAACGATGCTGGACCAGAGGGCCTCTTGACAACTTGACTATAATTAAATTCTAGGATTCTACCTGATTTTTAGGGTTCTAGGTTCGTACACTGAAACACATAATAAATTATTTTGAACTTTGAATTATGTTTAATTTCTATTAAATTATAGGTATTTAGCTTTGGGATTATGTTAGCCAACTTTCTGTTACTTTAACAAAATATCTGAGATAATTAACTTCTAATGTACAAACATATTTTTGGGGCTCACAATATTGGGGGTTCCAGCCCAAGACTGGACAGACCCACTACCTTCAGGCTCTGTGGGCATGCTGAGGACAACGGTGGGAACGTGCAGCAGCTCAAGCTGTGCCTCACAGGGTGGGAAGCAGAGGGGGAAGAGGAGGAGACCAGATACCACCAGCCCTTGCAGGCCCGCTAGCTCCCAGGGATAAGGACCTGCCACTAGGTCACCACTAAAGGGTCCACCACCTCCAAACAGTGCCACCTTGGGGACAGACACATTAAAACAGGAGCCTCGGGGAACACTCGAGATCCAAAGAGTACGTGGATCATGTGTGCTAAGTGTGGATTCTGGGATGTGCCGTAAAGTAACTCGGGTTCCGTACCTGCTCCACCCATCATGGAAGAGACGCCTTCCATTATGGTCCTGTGGATGTCGGCATGGGACAGGACGAACGCAAGGGTCCAAAAGGTAATCTTAAAAAGAAAAATGAGTGTTGAAATTACAAATGTCTTTGAAGGGAATCAAAAGCAGCATTAGTGTTAGCCATAAATATGTAAGAGAAACAGGGCAGTGTTTAACTTTAAAAGTATGCTCTTCAAGAGCATCTCTGAAGACAACTAGATTTTATGAACAAGAGAAATGTTCTATATCTCTAAGAGGCCAAATTTATGATTTTATTGTTACTATAGTTCTAACATATTGCTTATATAGATTAAAGCATGTAAAACAGGGAGAGTTTTTTAATAACAAGCAACAAAACACCTTGTAGGCATACATTAAATATTCAGAAGCAACTAATTCTGACAGTTAAGAATGTGAGTCTTAGCCGGGAGTGGTGGTACACGCCTGTAATCCCAGCACATGGGAGGCCAAGGCAGGATGACAAGTTCAAGCCCAGCTGGGCAATTTTGCCAGACTTTATCTCAAAAAATTTTTTAAAAAGGGTGCAGGGGGTTTGAAGCTAGAGGTGTAGCTTAGTACAAAGGCCTTGGGTTCAATCCCCAGTACCACCCCCTCAAAAAAATAAAAAAAAAAAGGAAAGTTAATCTAAAACATTTTAAAAGATTTAATTTCCTTAAAATGCAAATGAGCCCGTAAACATTACTTTCTGCAAATGAAACATAGTTATTTTAAATAAGCCCAGTAAACTACACTTGATCTCCCACAGGCTGAGCTATCAGAGTGCCCTTGTGAGACGCGGGGTCACGTACACCAGGCCAGTGAAAGCTGTGGCACTGGGGATGCTTGCAAGTTCTCTCTTCTGACCCATCCAAGTGATCTCCTCTCCTTCCTCAATAAGGTATCACAAGACCATGCTGCTCTACATCTTAAACATTAACTGCCTACTGAGGTAGATGCTTTTGCTTCTAAAGTTCACAATAAAGGAAACCTGTATAAAATCATGAAAAGAAGTGGGGGGCAAGTTTCCTTTTCATTTTTTTCTATAAACGTTTATTTTCTATAAAAGGCCTGGAATGACTCAGGCAATGTTTTGTGTATTGAAGTCCTTTTGCTTCTTTTGGTCAGTTCTGTGAAGGAACACTCTAGTCTACACCTTGACATAACCCCAACACTCCAAGTGGACAGGGGAAGAGCAGCTGTCCAAAGGAAAGTGCTCAGACAAGCCAGTCACCACAGCTTGCTGTTGTCCCCTGGGGACGTTAAATTGCCAGGCTGAGGACCTACAGAGTCCTGTTTACACGAACGGGGCGCGCAGGACAGCCACGGCCCTTCCTTGCGGCGACTCCATCTCGTGTTACCTGTTACCTTGTCCACTCGCACAGATGAGGAAGCAGAGGTTCTGGGCGCTCTCTTCCCTGCCTCCTCCGTGCCAAACTACTGACTTTAACTAATCGCCACCCCACACTCCACTCATCTCAGTTGGAGAGCGAGCCTTCACGCTGGGAGAAAACCCCCAGGGACAGACTTTCAATAATTACATGGAAGACGAGTACGGAGCTGTGTATGCTCAACTGTGGATTTGGAGAGCCACTGACACTGGGTACCGACTGACATTTTTATGAGAAACACAGGGGTCTGAACTATAAATGACTGTCGAGTGGTGTTAAATCATCATTTTAAGGCCTCTCTTTTCCAAACAGATTTCTCTTTATGTTCTTGTTTACTTTAGAAAACCAATGTACTTTTTAAAAATGAGCAAAAGTACGTAAAGAGAGAGAGGGATTAGTAAAAAGTTCCCATGTGATACAGAATCAGGAGGCAGGAGTAAGTGAGCCCGGGTCAGTGAGTTCACATGTAGGAAGGGTCAGATCTGCTGCCCCCAACAGCACCGAGCCGGCCTTGGCCAGAGGGGTGGATGCAGTGGCAGAGCTGGGCACAAAGGTGGAGCGCCATGCGGCTCCCTAAGCTGCAGAAGCAGCAGCCCCGACGCCTTTCTGTCATTCGAGACAGGAGGAAACGGACTGAATATGGTCCTCAGCGTCATCCTTTCACATCCCCAGAAACAGATTTAACACTTACTGATACAGCCTCTTAGGCCAGCTCTGTACCCATCACGGTCAACTCAAATATGGACAAGGCAACTTCTGTCCCAACAACTTGCCCCTCCGGCTGGGGACTGCGCGACAGGCAAGACCTCCACGGGAGCTGAGAGGCCGTGAAGTGGAGATGCCCCTGAAGGTCCTCAGAGAGAACTTGGGGACGGAAACAGATACAAAAGGAAAAGTGTCCGCTTCCACGCTGACTGCGGAAATGTTCTCAGATGTTCGTTTCAGGAGCGGCCTTCTCAGAGGAATCACCTCCCACATGACGATTACCGTGTCAGGACGGTCCGCCGAAGCACACTGAGGCTGAGGACAGAGGAGGGCAGCAGCAGGGATGCCATCTGGGCCCCGTCCAGCCACACTGCCCCTCTGGCAGGGCTTCCGTGCTCCCTGGGCAGCAACGGAGGTCACAAGGGCCAGGCCAGAGGCCACTCATGGTCTGAGCGTGGAGCAGTCAAGCCCGGGGAAGCCAGGGCAGTCTCGTTCATCACCCACAAGCTGCTGAGAGTCACCCTTGACTGAAACCAGGGCAATGAGTGTGGTGTGGGAGAAAGCGAGCATGTCCTGAGCACCTGAATTGCGCCAGGCACTGACAGCTGCCTGCTGTCTCTTCCAGTGTGATCCTCAGAACCAGTCTCTGCAGCAGGAAGCATCAAGCTCATCTTACAGATGGGAACACTGAGGCAGGGAGGAGTCGCACAATGGGCTTGTTGCCGTACAGCCTGGGAACTGGCTTTGTACATGGCTCAAAAGCCTTTCCAAGGTCCCCGCTCACACTAGGCTGCCTTTCAGTGGGGCCGGGAAGAACAGAGGAGACAGACCTTCGCTCATCATCAGACACTTTCTGAAATGAAGGATTTCAGTCTTTTCATCCCAGTGCCAAGAACAAAGTCAGAGCGCCGACTTCCTCAGAGTCAGATCAACGGGGCTTTGTGTGGTTTTCCTCCAGGGTAACTTCCTGATGAAATCTTGGAAATTAATCCTCGACAGGAGCAGCTATGTCGCTGCTGGCCTGGGAGCTGTTTTGAGGTTTGCTTTTCAGTTTTGTCACTGCTTAATCAGTTTTCAAGAAAATTACTTAAGGGAGGATCAGGAAATTATACTGGACGAATATAAAGCAGCGAAAGGGATTAGACTGTTCCTGTCCACCCAGATTAAATTTGTAGCCTCGTGAGTGACACACATTGAAACGGAGAGGCCGACACTTCTACTCTTTTCTGTACCTAACTAATTTTAAAAGGTTGCCCTTTAATTTCACATGGCACTGGGAGCAGCTGAGGCCAATGCGAGAGCCTTCTGACCCAGGAAGCTGGTGCAGATGGACAGCAAGAGGCAGCACATCTTGTGGCTCTAATCTAGTTCAGGACAGCTTTAAAAACAACAGTTTTATGCAGGCTTAATACTGCATGCCTGTTATCCCAGTATACGGGGAGGCTGAGGCAGGAGGGTTGCAAATTTGAGCCCAAGCTGGGCAACTCGGTGAGATCTTGTCTCAAAAGAAGATTGAAAAAAAAAAAGTAGATGATGTGGTTCAGTGCAAAAACCCCAGTACTGGGAAAGTGAAGGTGGTCGGGAGGGGACAGGAATGGAGGGAAACGAAATGAAAGGAAGCTGTTAAAGTCTCTGCTGCCCTCAGATATATGGCAAGTTCCAGTGTCATCAGCCCTTCTTCAGGGAATACAGGATCAAGAGGCCTGGTGATGCAAACAGTGTGCGCACAGACAAGCTGGCACAGGCAGAGAATGGCTCCTACCAGGCACGTCTGCGGAGCCCTCTCGACTGCAGAGCAGTGGAACTGGGTAGATAGTGGGTGTCAGCTGCCAGGCCTACTACGGTGGTTTGCGTCTGTTCTGTTACCAATCAGGAAATGGAAAACTGAAGTCACCATCATGACGCCACAGCTCCAGCTGGGGTATCTGGCTTAAACCTGATTCTGTCTGAGACTGTCCATTCCCCTACTTTGTCCCCGACCAGAGGTGGGAGCCGAGCCTCGCTGATCTGCAGCACCCACAGGGAGCACACCGCCCACGCCAGGCAGGCTCCCTCAGCAGGACAGTGCCAGCTGCGCCCAGGGCCAGCCTCTCCCTTGCCTGGCGCCACCCTGCAGAGGCGGGACACTCTCTGCCTCCTGTGTGACCAGGCAGGTTTCCAGCAGGCATTCAGCTTTGCTTCTAGCTCAAAACTGAATCCACTCTAGTCTTTTTCCTTCTCCATAGTAAATGAAGGGGGGTGGGGTGGGGAGAAGAAAATATGAGAGAGCACGGCAGATACAAACGCACACTCTACTTCTGTATGTGACTGTGTACTTACAGGAACGGCATTAGACAGAGAAGCCCACAGCAGCAGGAGCCCGTAGCTCGCACTGCGCCCATCTGCTTCCCCCTCTACCACGTCCAGCACGGCCTGCATTAATGTCTGTTTAAAGAAATGAATATGGTCAATCTGTGGCTATAGGTGGAAGAGTGATATAAACAAGAGATCGTGAATCTTCCTTTCATCCGGAGCAGAGCACAGGCTGCTGCAGACCTCAGTGCAAGACACACAGACCTGCAGTAACACTGCCAACAACAAATGACTGTATGTGAGTGGGTCCAGGGCAGCACTGGACACATAAATGGTGTCTCATCAAACTCCTTTCTCAGCATAATCATGCTTCATTACCGTCCTCACATATACTTTTAACAAAAGAAGCTGAGGAATACTTACCACAGAATCATCCTTTTCAAGTCTATATGCTTTTATATCTGGAATGGTTTCTTCAAACCATGCTAGGAGCCACCTTTTGGATTTTGACCAGTTTCTGTGTGAGAAGGAAA
This sequence comes from Hystrix cristata, assembly GCA_004026905.1. Lineage (NCBI taxonomy): Eukaryota > Metazoa > Chordata > Mammalia > Rodentia > Hystricidae > Hystrix > Hystrix cristata. Next base: position 7,382 of record PVJO010030378.1, on the reverse strand, counting down.
AGGATGTGCAGAAATTAATCTGAAAGCGTGTTTGGAAAAACAAGTCATGGCATCAAAGGGGGCACTTGTGGAGTTAGAATTCTTTCCCTACATCTTGTCTTCATTTTCAGATAGAATTTCCTAGAGGTTTCCCTTCAGAACTTAGTCCAGAGAGACACTGGTGGGGCCGAGGCCACCGCATTCAACTGTCTGCTGAGAATAAATGTTTGCACTCCTAGTGGACTGGTGCTGAGTAAGAACACAGGCGTCCACTGGCTCCACTGACTTTTGGTGTGGCTGCTGTCAGCTGAGAAGGATGAAAACACAGCACGGGCCCGGGCTGCTGGATGAAGCCAGGCAAAGTGGCTCCCAGCTTTCAGTCTGCTCTGAGCAGTGACCAGTGTCAACCATACGCTAAACTCTTGGTCCCCACGGTGGGTACTAGGAGAGGGTCTCAGAGCAGATCAGAGGTGAGCACGCAGCCCTCACAACAGAGATCCGAGGCCCTCAGAGAAGACACTGGCAGGGGTATATCTGCCCCCTGGACGCCGCAGGGACACAGAGTGAAGCTGGCAGTGGGTGGCCGGGAAGAGAGCCCTCCCACAGCACAAGGGCATCCCCCCCTCCCCCAAGGCCTCAGGCCTCCTGGCCCGGAACCACAAGGCTCAGGGTTCTGCTGCTTGTCAGTTATATGATCTAAATGGACTGACACATACGGCAACATCCAAGAGATTAAAAAGGCGTGCTGTTATTTCATTTGAATCGTTTTATGAGCACTCATCTGAGCCAGCTGTGGAAATATACCTGGCTATGCTGCCTTTGCCTCAGAGAGAGCAGGGTGGGGTGGTCACCCTGATGACAGCAGGACCTGACTGTGCCGGCTGCGGGCAGGAGAAGGCCTGGGAACATGTCCTCACTCTACTCCCCCCTGCCCCGTGCCCTTTGGTTTACAGAAAGAGGAAGAAGAGCCCTTTCTTTTTTCGTTTCTCCTCAGCTCACGTCCACAAACCGAGAAAGCACAAAGACTGCAGAAATCGCTTCTCTCCGACGTGAGCTGCTGTCACGCCTCCCTGTGAGGGAGCTGAGCAGACACAGACTGCCGAGGGCAGCGGGGCCGGCGGCTCAGCGACAGAATGCAGCCCTACCTCAGCAGCCACTCTGGCATCTGGGATCCATACTCAAAACCCTCGTCATAAACTTGAAAATGCTGGTAGAAGTCCTCAGGGTTCCTCTTGTGTGAGAGAAACAGGCCTTTCTTAAAGAGCACGTTCACCGTGACTGGATAGAGGAGACGCCTACAGAGACAGAAACACACGGTAGGTCAGAATGTGGGGCTGAAGGAGAAGCCGCAAGACACAGAAGTGGGCACTGGGTCAGAGGGACTAACTACGGCCAGGTAATGTGTGGCCAACTCTCTGGGGGAAGGTCACTCTCAAGGGGTCTTAATAGTTGCTAACTGTGGTCACGACAATTTGAGGAGAACTGAAATCATGGTTTTATTTACCTGAAGATTTAAAAATCTTTCTAAGCAAACATATTATATTCTGACAAATATGAGGATAAACAGAAATAAACTGATTCGATAAATTCAACAAGGATTCATTTAAAAAATACTAACTAAGGTAATGCTTCATGACTTCGGATAGCAGCAACAATAACCAAAAGGAGAAGCAAAGGCATATTAGTCATCAGATTTCCTAATTTTTCACAGGGTCCCACATATTCGAATAAGTGGTGGTTTTTTTTTTTTTTTTTTTTTGGTGCCAGGAATGGAACTCAGGGCCTTGTGCTTGCTAGCCAAGCACTCTAACCACTGAGCTAAATCCCCAGCCAAATCAGTGTGTATTGAAATACGGTATTTATCAATAATTTTTACTGTATGTGAATAGTGTTCACTGTGGCATACTTAAAGAGTATTGAAGATATTCAAGAATAGTCAATATTCAAAGATATTTTGATATCGAAGACGGCACAGAAGATATTTTATAATTCCTTCAGGATCCCCTTCTCCCAAAGTTTCAAAAACACGCAGGGATTAGCTTTGTTCTCTCACAGACACTGGACATGCTTTGGCAAATGTTAAGTTGGCTTAGTTATTTCTGCTTCACCTCCAACCACCATCTCTGAACCACACTGATTGTCACTGTCTGGAACCCTGACTGCCGAGCTGTGCCTTCTGCGTTACCAGGTTCCAAGGAGGAAGAAAGGTGCAGATCTCCTTATGCACATGGACAGCTTTTCTCATGTTTCCATACTTTGCCTTTAGCTTCTCCAGAAAGCTTCAAGATGTGGCTGCTTCCTCCGTGGTAGCTCTCCTCTCTCTCGGAACCTCCCTGCCAGCACGGCCTGAGCACTTGGCCCTGGGACCACAGTCACTTGACTTAGCTGCCCTTTCTGGATCTTTGTCATCCATTCTCTCCCTGTCCCCGGCCCCACGTCTCTCCATCCTACTGAGTATGGATTGCACTAAATGACGGGTGGATGGCGATGAGCAGGGGTAAATACACGTAGAACAGACACAGTTGTTGGAAGGACTAAGGGAAATTACATAGGTGCACTGTATTAAAATTATGGTACTGGCTTATTTGTGTACCATAAAACTGGAGTGGAATTGCCCATTACTCAGCATCTAAAAGATTTAGAAAAATCACTTAGTAACCTAGTTAAGTAGACTTCATTAATCTGCCAGGTAATTTAGGAAGCCCAATGTGTTAGTTTCTTTTTTTATTTGAATATTAAAGGTTAAGTGATACTAAAGCATCAAATTACCTTACTAAAACGATCAGGTCCATTGTCCCATGAGGGCCTAAATCTTCCAGTTGTTCACGGAATTCTTCATTCAGTCGCCCCATGAACTGACACACGTTGAAAGTCCCCATTTTCCCTTTCATTGTAATATACAGTTTTTCATGCAGTGTTAGAAAGATATGCTTTGGAACTGATGCTATAAACAGAGAAAACTATTTTCAAAATAAGTCACAACCTCTAGAAGCATCCATTATATCTCTACCCTTACTGGGCAAGTAAGGACCTTTCCCAACATCCTTGCGGTACATAAAATCATCTCCTGCAAAGACTCAACCTAGACTGTGAGATACTAAAGTCTAGAGGGGATCTGCTTTATGGGATGACATACAAATAGGAAATTTAGAGGGCTGGTATCGCCAGCCCCTTGCTCCTCCACATCTGTGTTCCAGGCATACTGAGAATATGTCGTATTTTGCGTTTCCCAGTGTTTTAAGAAGCTACTCTGGACACTCAAAACATTCTCTCCTTTATCACTCCCAGCTCCCCCCTCCCCCGCCATCAGCCCAAATGCCTTCTGCTAATTTCTACTTATTCCTCCAGTGTCTTCTGGCATATTACTTCCACCAGGAAGCCTTTCTTAACCATGAGAACTCTGACTCCGCTATTTCCTTTATTTTAGTATTTGTGTTCCTTCCATGATACACACTTCTGGTTAGATTGGGCTGGTAGGAGTATAAGGTTATTTTTTAAACTAATTTATCTTGTTTTATTTTCTTTGAAGTAACTTTTCCAAAAAATAATTTTTAATTTTCTATTTCTTCAATCTGCTATGTGTAGAGTCTGTATATTAATTTTGCATATATTAATGAAGAATCAGTGTTCAATCTTCTCTATGGTGGCAGGACATAGGGGAGGGATGAGAAGCTGGCTCAAGAGTCCATGTTTACACATCTCATCTGTTAAACAGAAATATTTAAACACCATAGGCCCCAGAGAAGTACAGGTGAAAGGCTTACTAATTTTGTATACCTGCAATAGGTAAGGGACATGTTGCCACACAGATCAAAGGCCTCCAAAGTATGTGTGCTCCTTGGTCAGGATTTCTACAGCCCATATGTCAACAGCACTAAATTGAAGATTTAACCAATTCAAGCAAGAGTTACATGCAAGCAAGAAAACAAAGTATCACGGTACTAATCGCTGAAAGATTTGAAAACAAACTTTTTTGTCTCAATAGTAAGAAAGTACGAGAGACTACCTAAGAAGAAAAGAATGAGGTGGACGGAAAGAAGCATCAGAGTGTAGAAGCCAAGTGTCAAGGCAGAGGACGGCACCAGGCATAAAACAAGCTAGCTTTGCATGGGGGGCAGGTGCATGGCTTCCGCACACACATCTGCAGTCTGGGAAGAGCTAAAGTCAGACAGGCGCAGGGCAACACGCTCGCCAGTGCCACCAGCTGTCTCTAAATCAGAGAGAGAGCTTGTGGACAGGAAGTCAAGGCCCAGTTAACCTCACCAGCCCTATGCAGTATGTCAGAAAAAGCCACATGAGGACTGGGATCCTAGCTCAGCAGCAGAGAAGCTGCCTAGGAAAAGCCACACTAACAGGCTTCCCAAGCAGGGGAGTTCCACCTGGACGAAGCAGAGCCACAGTAGACAATCGAGTCAAGAGCTGTGGCCTGTAGACAACTGCACACATAGGGGCAGAACAGACAGCAGCATCCTGAGTGTTATAACACGGTACAGATTCCAAATAGTCTCTCAAAAAAAATGTCTGGGTGAGGTAATCCCATCTCGTTCACATCCCCACTTGATATCTAAATGCATTCAATTGCCAATAGTTGCCTTTTCAATCCTCACATACTCTTTCCTCCTTCCAGCCTGACTTCAAGCCCAGCTTGGACAATTTAGAAAAACCCTGTCTCAAAATAAAAAGAAAATTTAAAAGGCTGGAGACGTAGTTCAAAGCAAAGGCCCTGGGCTCAATTTGTGGTACTGGAAAAAGAATTCAATAATAATAAAATATCGGGCTCTCATCATTTCATTCTCGATGGACTGAGGATGTAATTTTTACCTAAAACTAATCTTGGATTCCAACGTTTCATTTCAAACGAATTATCTGAAAATATTCTTTACCTGTTCGGTAGACAGGATTTTGTACTGCTAGTTCAAAATTTACTTCTTTGGATTTTAGAAACACATTGATTCCCTCTTCTTCAGTAACAAACGTCATTCGGTTTCCCATGGCAAAGACTGTAAACACTGGTCCATACTGCAATAAAACACATAAATAAACAGAGAATGTTAGTGAGGATTTCTATACCATGGGTTAGGTTTAAGGGGGTTTTCCTAAAGAAACCCAAAACAGAAGGTATAGTCAAGAGAAAAATGACTATATCTACACTCTCAGTTTATCACACCAGAGAAACAATGCAGTATTTAAACACGCGTGTCCAATTTATTTCACTTAGGAGTATGGTCTCAAGATGCACCCATTTACCTAGAAATACCTCAAGCTTATTGCTCCTTATGGCAGGGTGTAGTACTCCATTGTATAAAAACAAACACATCTTCTTTATCTATTCATTGGTCGATGGGTATTTGAGCTGTTCCCAAGATTTAGCTATGACAAACTGTGCCAGTATAAACATGGGTGTGCATGGGTGAGAAACTGAAAGCGTAAATAAGAACCAAGATGTATTATATTGGGAAAGGGAGGAAATTGTTCAAATGGGAAGGGGAACAAGGGAGCAGGGAGGGGGAAAGGAATGAAGGGACAAGAAGCAAGAAGAATAGAAAGAAAAAAATGGAAACAAAGCTTTCGTAAATAAGGGAGGGGAGGGGAATGGGAAAAAAAGCAGCAGCAATGATGTAACACGTACAGGTACAAATTCCTTATGCTGAATGTTATCATTATGTATATCCAATATGTACCACTAAAATAAAAAAATTTAAAAAATAGAGAATTATGGCAGCAAAAAAATGACTATATCTAGTAATTATAAATGTTGACAGTTTTAGACACAGTAAAATGATATAAATTTTAATTTGCACTGTCCTAATAATGTTTATAAGATAGTTATTATTTATATTTTCCTTTTGCATAGTGTGAAATGATTATTAGAAAATAATAATTAGAAACAATTAGAAATCTATCAACACTGTGATCTTCCAACACTATTTTTAACATATCATAGGTTTATATACAACCTATAGTTCAATGTAGCTCAAGAAAAAGAAGCAAAATTGCCAGCATTTTGCAGGAAATCATTTTCACTGACTTTTAACTGTATTTAGCATTTTCTCCAATTTTGAAGGTAGGCAATAAACCACATATCATTAAAAGAAAGTACTGCAGATTCATACCCCATGACAGTCACTCTAAGGACCTCAGAACATCATTTATGTTCATTACTACTTCAATTTTAAGTCACTTCTCCCCCTCCCATGAAATGGCCCATGATGACTCCTGCCATACACTGCTGGGCTCCACCGGGCACAAGCAGAGACTGAGGGTCCCAGTAAAGTCTCATTTTCTCATACTAATGAGTCAGACCTCTATACCGCTCCCCAGTACGACCTTATCTACAATTGTTGGTAATTAATACTCAGAAGATGAGTCATTTTCATTGTTAAAGTCTGGTCTGGCGAGAATTAACTTCCCATTAGGGAAGTGAACTTCTGTAACATGGACAGGAAGAGGCCACAAGTATAGACCAAGCGAGTTCAAACACTGAGAAGCTGGGATGACTGCTACCACATGGCTTTTAAGTCACTTACCGCAATACAACTGCATCATGAAAAAGGGTCATGTGCAGAGTTATAAATTCTACAGCAGCAGGTCGTAGGTGTTTTGTTTTTCTTGGTTCTCCTTTCCATTTGCTGTGCCAGCAATCTCAGTATGATGAAGCAAGGATAAGACCTGCTGCGTGTCCTAAAACACTGCTTGTTTTTTCTTTGGTTTTGAGACAGGCTCTCACTAATTCACTCACTGAGTTGCCCAGGATGGGTTCAAAGTTGGGGTCCTTCTGCCTCAGCCTCCCAGAGGGCTGTGATTACAGGCATGTGCCACCATCCCTGGCTTCATGTATTTTTCAGTTAAACTTTATGAGATAATTATAGATTAACTGTGGCAATTGCAAGAAATATTAGAGAGAGCCCGTGTACTCACAACTGTTTGCCCAGCATTCCTGTCTTGTCTTTTTTTTCCCTTCCTTGACTGTACTCATTGAAAGTTGCGGCACTATGCCGGTAAGAGCAGTGGTAACAGAAATCTTTGCTTTCTTCCCAGTCATAGAAGAAAAATCTCACCGCCTGTTAGATGTCAAATTTTTGTAGATGTTCTTGATCAAGCTGAGACAGATCCCCTCTACTCCTAGTTTTCTGAAAATTTATTTTTTATCATAAATATGTTAAGAGCTTTTTTGCACCAACTGATATGATCGTGTTTTCTCTTCTGTAGCCTGTAAAAATGATGGCTAACACTGATTTTCAAATACCGAAAGGGTCTCGCTTTCCTGCAATGGACCCCTCTTGGCAATTCCTTTCAAATATTGCTAAATCTTTTGTTTTTTATTTTTTTGGTGCTGGGGAATCTAACTCAGGGCCTTGTGCTTGCAAGGCAAGCACTCTAACCACTGAGCTAAATCCCCAGCT
>PVJO010030377.1:0-15587 GCA_004026905.1 Hystrix cristata | reverse complement strand
CTCTCAACAAGCTTGTGAACACAAGAGGACAAACAGATAAACAAATAATCCAGTAGGTCACAGCATGTGAGAAGAATGTAGAATAGTGAAAGGAAAGAGAGCTAACCCTGGGATGTCAGGAGTTAAAAACAGAGGGCCCTGCAGAACTGACACAGAGCTGCCTCTAAAGGGGAAACATGGGCCACCAGGCATCCTTCAGGGGAGGGAAAGGACAGTGGAGAGAGGGGGAAGGGCAGGCCTTTCTTGGAACCAAAGGAAACAGCAGGGCCAAGTAACAGAGGCATGACATAGTATTTCATCCTATAACACATGAAGTCAGTTATTGGTGAATTCAATGGCAGGAGACAGGAGGTAAGGAGGCGCCTGCTGTAAAGGGAGCAGGTGCAGCTGGGGGCTCTGAGCCACCAGGGCCACCTGTACCACTCTCAGCCTCGATCCAGCTAGCAGCAGGAGGCTGGGGGATTCTTCCTGAAGAAACACGGTCACATCTGCGTGTTGGAGAGATGTCTCGGGGTGAGAGCAAAATGAGACAAACTCCAGGGACACCATGTAATTTATAGTCTGGTTAGAAATTTTTCTCACGGGCATCTTTGTCCTCTTCAAAGTCATATTTAACAGTACTAGCCTATTTTTCTTGTGATTGTTCATACCTGGTGCCAATGCCTAATGATGTCTTTATGCCCCAAAGACAGTCAGCAGCAGCAACATAGAATGCAGAGGGCAGATTTTAGGTTGCTAGTGGCTTCCACTCTCTTTTCACCTGGTCCTGCAGCTACCCCATATAAACATCCCTTCTAAGCAAAGCTACTCCCCCTACTCCGTATGGGTAACTTATATATGAGGTTCTCAGTCTCCCTTTTCCCTCTACCTGTGTCTCTAAGTCCCCTCAATATTCAAGAACTGGAGTATCCACTGAATATCAGCCAGTGACTCTTAGACTCACAGAGAATCATTAGACTCTTGAAGAACTTGGAGTTCCCTTCCCTAAAAGACTCAGGGGGAACCTCTTACCAGAGCCCCACTGGTCTGTCATGGCTGGGAGAGGCCTCAGCAGGTGGGGCTTGGGGAGAATGTCTCCATTCTGTTTGCAACAGATGGTTTAGCCTTTGGCTAAATCCTCTGCTGAATTTCCCAAGAGTCTTCTCAGGCATGGGCTGCCACATAATCACATTCTGTCTGGAAGGCTGAATGCTGAGGACAGTCCCATAAAACACTGTGCTGATCACTTGCAAAACCAGAAGGAATTTCCTGTAGTGGTTTAAAAGCATAAATAGCTACTTGTAAATAGGTTCCTTTGTTTCGTAGTTTAAGCAACTTTGGTTAGGTTTAATATGATCGCTTCAGTTTACTTTTTGAAACTAAATGCTTGGTCCCTGTCTTCTTCTTTCCTTCTTTCTTATTTATTTTTTCACTTTTATTTTCTGCTTACCTGTTACCAAGAGGTAGATTGTTAATAAGAAATTAATTTTTTAAAAAGTTAGTAACAATTGGCTGAGCATGGCGATACATATCTTAAGTCCAGTACTTTGGGAGGCTGAGGCAGAAGGATTTGTAAATTCGAGCCTCATCTGGGCAACTTAGTGACTTAGTGAGACCCCTTCTCAAAGTAAAAAAAAGAAAAAAAAATTAAAAAGGGCTAGGGACATAGTTCAGTGTGAAGTCTTTGGATCCAATCCCAAGTAACATACACACACAGACACGCACACACAACGAGGCAAAATAAACTTATCCTCTCCCCTTTTCTCCTCTCATTCATAAGGCTGCCAGATTTAGCAAATAAAAGTACAGATGCCCCAGTGAAGTTCGAATTTCAGATAAATGACAAATAGAATAAGCAAATCTCACTCAAGATACCTGCATACACTAAAAAAATCCTGTTATCTATCTGTTATTCAAATTCTCTGAGAAGTACGTATTTTATTCGGCAACTCATTCAAAAAGACTTTAGTATTTTGATAGGGGTACCTGGCTTGGAAAAAAAACTTCTATCCAACTTTACAGAATGAAATATAAAGTAGTGTCACTTTGCTGAATTAAAAAAAAATTGATGCCAGTAGATAGCAAAAGACATTTTGTGATAAGTGTAAGCTAACAAGACAAAATGCACATTATGGGTCAAGCAAAAAGTGCAAAATGCACAATTAGATAACAGCGATAAAATAATAACAGCTAACCTTTATAGAATGCAAGCTGTGTAATAGGTGTGTTCTATCTACTCTTTTATATTAACTTGTTTAATACAATGTATGAGATGGATACTATTATTATTCCCAGTATAAAAGATGAAATAATGAAAGTCTCCAAAAGGCTTGTGTGCCTACTAAATATATATTCACACATATATACACTATATTAGCAAAAAAGACAAACGAAAGAGCTACAAAGAAATATAATAAGGAAGGAAGAGGGGCAAAGGGAGAGGAGGGGAATGGGAAAAAAAAGAGGCAGCAAGATATATCACATACAGGTACAAATCCCCTATGATGAATGTTATCACTTTGTATATCTAAAATGTACCATTAAAATAAAACTTTAAAAAAGAAATATAAATGATACACATTACTTTGCATAAAATATAGTAATTTCGAAAATCTTTTTCCTGTATTTTCTGTATTTTCCACAGAAATATACACGCTTTTCAATAAAAGAATAATACGTTTTAAATTTTAAAAACTATCTAACTGGAGAAACTATATACCAATTTTTTAATTCTCTTGGTACTTGCCCAGAGAATGCATTATGAACCTAGTTTCAAGGGGTTAGGTCATTCCAAGTCTTAACTATCCCAAGTTTTTATTTGGCAGATACAGGCCTCTTTTGAACTAAAGTTCTCCCTTTGTAATCATGGTTAATTCAATTCCATGATCCCAGTAGTCACTATCATTCCAAAATTACTTAAACAAGACCTCCGGCAGAACATGAAACAGGAAATACATTAGCAGGAAAGAAAGAAAGAAAAGTGGAGTCCTGTAACTTTTTGTAGACATTCCTTTCCATGGAGCAATACTGGCTTAATGGCCAGCAAGGAAAAGTACAAGCGATTTGTACATGCCTCCACCTCTCCCCCTCCGCATGTTCTGAAGAATCAGTCAGCCTCAGAGAATTACAGACTTGTCCCTGGTGAGGTCATCCTGTTGGTGTTGGCACATGGGAGCAGGTCTGTCAGCTGTCCAGCAGAGAGTGGGCCTCACAAGGGCATGGGGCGGGCTCTGAGTGAACCATGAGCTGAGATGGTTTCAGCAGTTCTGTGTCATCACTAATAAGAGTTATTTTTACAGGAGACTCTCACTAGCAAAACACAAGGTTCCTTGCTTTAAAGGAAAGATGCCAGCTTCTAAGCATAGCCTCTGTTGCCTCATAAGTAAGAGAAGTTGTTAGTGTAGCAAACAAGCCAGAGCAGGGATGCAAAAGTAACTGTTCTGGGCTCCTGTGGAAGTTCCCTGGAAGGAGGGGTCCAAAGCCACCCAGAGGGTGCAAGAGACTGGGGAAGGGATCTTTTCCCACCCAGCCTCACAGTAGACTGCGCTGCCATCATTTCTTTGCAAAATTACCTCTGACCACTTCTCAGAAAGATGCCGTGAAGGCGGCCCAGCCTAGAGCGAGACTGAGTCATCATTTGTACAACTCCATGGCCCTGCCAGCCCGCCTCTGCTCTCCCTCACAGTTTTTGTTTTCTTGGTATGAGAATGAGTTGCTGGCACTGTGAGTGTGTCTCCTGAATAAAAATAAAAGAAAAATACAGGCACCTGTTATTTCTGGAATGAGGGTTCCATGCATTGCACTGAGGTGAACTGTTCACTCAGAGTCCGCGTGCAGGCCAGCGTGTGGTCACCAAAGCCGGAGCTCCCCTGCCCTTGCACAGCATTTTCATCGGACCAGCAGAGAGGAACGTCATTTGTGGCACATACCTCCTGCCTCCTGCTGAGCTAAACAGAGAGCAGGCTTTCTTCAGAGAAAAGTAGAAGTTCTAGAGTAAGGAAAAACATGAAGGTTATCACCTGCAGCCTCCAACCTGGGCTACACATTAGTGTCTCCTTGGCACCTTTTAAAGAAATACCAACACCTAGGCCCTTCTCCGGAACAGCAGCACCAGGCAGGACACTGGAGCTCTTCCAGGGCTCCTCAGTGACTTCTTGCAGCAAGCAAGCTTGAAAACCACTGATCTTGTCCATCAGGGCCCTTCCAGACAAAAGTGAGACGCAGAGAGCCTGACAGATGGTCCTGGGGTCCTATGGCCTTTTAGTCAGTCTTAGACTACACAATCTTTGAGCACCTGAACCTAAATATTCGCACTGAAAGCCACAAAGCCCACCACAATCAATGCTTGATGAGGACAGAGAGCCAAGCAGGTCAGAAGAACCAAGCTTTCACCTTCCCATCATTCCACAGCTTCCTTCTGAGAACAGTTGTTCAGATAAACTAGTGCAAAATTTTTAGCTCCAAAACTGCATCATTACGTATCAGAGTCCCCAAACTTATGACCCATTATTTTCTGCAAAAAATTCCATAAATCAGCTTACTCCCCAAATCCCAAGCCTAATGTGTGTATCCTAATTAACCCATGTTTTAAGCTAAGTGCTTGACCTTGTTCAGTACTCAACCCTCATGAAGCTCATATTTTGTGGATTCTCTTTTCCCTACTTAGACTTGACATTTTCAAATTAATAAGCTGCTTGAAATGGCATGTTTCCTTCAGTATCAAGATTCCAGAGTGAAGGGCAGAGGTATGGGAAGTGTGTGCTTCAACTAAGGAGACATAAACCTGGAGCTGGTGGTGTTGATGAAGCCTTGGCACAGAGTTCCATAGTGTTCCCTGGTTTTACTGTCTCTAGCCACCACTGAGTCAGCTCTTCCCTGCTACTCACATGGAATTCAAGTCAAATCCAGTGTGTCAGTCAGCTTTTTGTCACTGTGACAAAATATCTGAGAATAACAATGTGAAGGAGGAAAGATTTATCTTTGCTCATTGTTTCAGAGGTGTCAGTCCATGGTCAGCCAGCTCCATGGCGTGTAGGCCTGTGGCAAGGCAGAAGGACCATGGCAGAAGCTAAGGAAAGCCATGGTGTGGCTGAAAAAAGCTGCTCACCTCATGGCTGCCAGGAAGCAGAAAAATAAAGACCACAGAGGAAAGGACCAGGGACCACACACTCTCCCCAAGGTCAAGTCCTCATGATCAGCTCATGCGACTAGGCTCCACCTCCTGTTTCTATCACCTCACGATAATGCCATCAAATTATGATCTCATCAGAGGACTAACCTGCTAATGAAGTTAAAGCTCTCAAGATTCAATACTTCTCTAGGCCACACCTCTGAATGGCTGCTTTGGGGGTCAAACTCTCAACATAGGAGTTTAGGGGGGACATCTTATGTTTAAACCATAACAACCGATCAGTGCAATATAGTAGAAGTTCTTACAACTGGAGCCTCCCTAGAACTGTACAGACACTTCAGTGCCTGATCCTGGCCCCTCACACTGGACACCTTAGTCTCACTCACACCAGTCATCCACATCTGCATTCCTTTGCTGAGGGCTTTTTCCCTACAAACCCATTTTGCTCACCTATGTAGAAGCGCCAAAACTAGAAGCGCCAAAAACTAAACATTTCCTCCCAGCCTTGCCGTGGCCTCAACCCAGCACTGACAGCACTTAGAGGGTTTGGCTCCCATCCTCCTCTGTACAGTAACCTTGAGAGCCACGTTGAGTTCTCCCTTAGCGTTGCTTGCCTGGCTAACTCACCTTTCATTTACACCTTCTCTTCCTGCTCCTTGCTGGCGTTTCCTAAACTTACCCTCCAAGTACTGACGCCCTCTGTTGTGACTGCTTCTGAGCATATCCAAGGAAGGACACAGAGGCCCTGCCAATTGACGGTCAATTTGATTTAGGACAGCCAATTAACCTCTCTGACAGTGGCTGCCCTCACACGTAGTATAAGGACAGGATGCTGAAGTCCTACGTGGTCTCAGCAGCCAGCAAAGGGCAGCTTCAAGTGGCTGCCAATGCCCCCAACCCAGGCCCCACCCCTTCCTCTCCCTCATCCCAGTGGACTCCTCCCCCTCGCTCCTCTTCAACCTCCGACCACAGGGAGTTCTTTGAATTCTTGCATCGTGCCATGTTCTCACTTGCTTTTGGGCTCTTAGTCATGCTGTCCTCCGCCTGGAACACACTCCTTCCTTCTGTGTGCTCGCCTCACTCGTGTAGCCTTCAGCTCTGAGCTTAAATATTACTTCCCGTGGAGAAGCTCTTTCAACACCCCATCTAAGATCATGCTCTTGTTATATGCCCCCAAATACGGGGCCCATCTTGGCATTTAGCATGCTTTATTTTGATTCCCATTTAATCCCCCAAGCCCACCTCATTCCTCCACCATCGTCAACCCTGGTCTTTTGTGTTCCTTGAGGGCAGGAACCCAGTTCAGTGGGCTCTCTACCACACCCCTGACACGGACACCCAGCCGTATGCCTGCCATCATAAGCACTTAACAAATCATTGAATATGAGGCATGCTTGTTCACTGATGATCGTCAGAGTGAACAAAAACATTTTGGATAAAAGTTTCAAGAAAAGATATTGAGTGTATGCTCTGCCTTATGTGGCTTGTACCTATGACAACATACAACTTTTTCGTCCCTGCATTAAGCCCAGAGAAAAGAGTATATGTCAAGGATGAGGTTCCTGTCAGCTGGGAGCAGCTTTTTTTTTTTTTTTCCTTAGGGTGGGCTATCGTCATTTTTAACCTAAAAATGTGGAAATTGGACAGTATTGTGCTAAAACTATCAAGTCTAGTACTGGCAACAAGGTGGTGGTGGCATTTGGAAAAGAATAGCTATGTACAATGACTGTACGTCATTAAAAAAGATAGAAATTTGGAAAAGAAAGGTTAGTAGCCAACACTGTACATGAGCCAAGGTTTGGAAGCAAAAGTCACTTACTGCATCTGTCTGTCAGCGGTCAAGGTTAACGCTCCCTCCTTCCCTTGGTGTTAGCCTTTCTGGTCATTGCTTTACACTGGGAGGCCTGCAGTCTTTATCACCACAATCCCGGGTCTTCTAGGGAGGGGGGTTGTTCGGAGAGCTGGGCCCACCCTTTTCCAACCACCACGCTCCTAGAGAAAAACCCAAATAGCTTTGCACGGTGTAGAGGCCTCGGGGAGGGGAGGAGTGTCTCAGTCTGCCTACCCTTCTCTCCTGGCTCATCTTCCTCCATATTCTGTTGCATACTTTCCTTTTTGATTTTTAGGCATGACGTTGTTTCATATCTCTGGGAACAGCCTCTGCTATTCACCCAACCACAGAACTCTTCCCCGCCCTTCTGTCAATTGGGCTTGCTGATTCCCATTCATCCTGAGATGCAATTCCAGCCCTGCACAGCCTCCTTACAACTCCCAGATTGGAAGTTCATCTCTGCTTTTTCCTCCTGCAAACATTTATGTCTTGAAAACATGCATTAGCTGTTGCATACTAACTGCACACTGAACCACTTCACGAGCCCTTCGAGGACAGACCCATCTCTTATGCACCTTTCTCGCTTTCACGCCAAGCATGGTGCCGCTTACAATTCAGTAAATGTTTGTCTAACTACACTAAACAGAATGACCTTTTTTGTGTGTGTGGTTGATGTTTGGGGGGTTTGGGGGGTGCTGGGGATTGAACTCAGGGCCTTGCACTTGCTAGGCAAACACTCTACCGCTAAATCCCCAGCCCAGAATGACTGTTTTCTGGAGAACCAAGCCCTTGCATGACTACCAGCAGACATTTTAAGCTGTTGCTGATCAATTTATTACCAAACTATAATTTTAAAGTTTTGCCATACTTCCTCTAAGAGCAGTCAATAGATTCTCACAGTTTAGAAAAGGAAATGTTTCAATTTAAAAAAAAAAAAATGTTTCCTGTGTCAAGCACAGATCTCTCATCTTGAGGGATGTTATCACAGACAACCATCCTGGCGTGAGGTACCCGCGCACCTGGGCTAAAGGAAAGGTAGGTGGGCGTCGCTCTACCAATCTTCACTTACTCCTCAGATTGCTCATGCACATGAATGTGTGGCAAGTACAACTGAACGTGGACAATTCCTAAGCAGGCTGTTTTCTATTTTAATTGACTGAATAGGAGTAGTCCTTTTAAAATGAATGAAATCTGCAGTCCAGACTGGAATTCTTTTCCGAGGGAGGGGTCGCCCAAGAAGCACTGCTCCAGCTCCGCCCTGGCGCCTGCTCTAAGAGCGCCTGAGGCCAGCGCTGTCCCCACCCAGGCCAGGAAAAGGCAAGGCGGCCAGCAGCACCAGCGCGGGAGTCTGCGGCAGGATGCTCAGCCCTTCCAGGTTCAGCTGCAGCCCCCGGGGACCCAGGCAGTGACGCCCCACACTTGTCCCAGTCATTCAGCACAGCCCGAGGTCTCCGCCTTGTGCAGACCTGCACTCCCCACACCCTCTGTACACCATAATGGCTACTATTTAATGAGCCTTTCTCAGACAGCGTACGCATGTTTACACAGTACCTACTTTTTTTTTTAAACACACAGTTTGAGTAACCGAAATAATGTTTGAAATAATTTTCCTAAAGCTGGTGTTGGGCTAATATCCTGGCATCTGACTCCAGACCTGAATGCACAACAAGCTATGTGTTAAAACCATAATAAAGATAGCTTTTATGGTTGTCTCACAGATGAACTCATTTTATCCCTTCCAAACCCCTTTTAAGAAAAAGAAAATCCTCCTGTTTACATGGAAATTGAGGTGGGGGGGGTATCTGATCCAGAATTCTATCTATTCCGTTCACACACACACACACACACACACACACACACAGAGCTTCACACCCAGGCAATAAAGAACAGGTGAGAAGAGAGATGTGGGATTTAGGATTTATATAACATAAGCTCTTCATAAACATGCCAGGCAACATGAGGAATAAACGATAAAATCCCTCATGGATAATTTAACTAAAAACCAAGGGGTCTGTTAAACCCAGAACCGGTTCACAGTGCAGCACGTGAAGGACAAAGAAACCTGCGATTGACGTGTCACCTTCATTCATGAAACAACCTGGTCGGTTTCCACCACTTGTCCTAATGTGATGGCTGCTTTTCCTGGTTTGACCTGACTTTGACTAATGACGCCGGTTTAATGTCTTAGCATGCTGGGCACTGACTTCCGTGGCAGGTTGGTAAAGCTTTGTCCCTCTGAGGAGGGCCACGGGGAAGAGGGCAGGTCGGTGAGAGGCGTTCCCCTGACATTCTGGTGGTCAGGGATTTGCATTAGAAGGTCAGGTCAAGAGAACTTCTGTTTTAATTTGTCAGTAGGCAACACTGACTGCATCACCAGCTTCCTAGGTACCAAGTGGCACGTGCCTTGCTAGCATTAGAGAAACTGCCAACCTTGCTGGAGTGACTTAGCACTCGATTTCCAAACAAGAACATAATACTACACAGGAAAATCGGGCAGTTAGCGTGAACATCTTCTGGCAGCAGGTAATCTTAAACATTGAGCTGATGTCCATTTGCCTTGATGGCAGGCTCACCACGTGTCATTTGCCCTTGTGAAACTACCAGACTGAGTGTGCCATAAAGTAGCTCAGCACCTTTGCTGCCTCCAGTGGCCCTGTGGGAACATTCTGCAGGTATCCACGCGACTGCTCCCCGCCCCCTTCAGGCCCGCCTGGCACCTCCCCAGAGAGCCCTTCTCTGCTGGTTCTGTTAGAATGTGAGCTTTCCCTCCGTTAACCACGGCACAATCCCTGCTCTTCTCCTATTTTCTTTTCCTCCATTATCTGCTACGTCCTATACCTAGTTATTGTGTTATTGTGTTTCATATCTGTCTTCTTCCCCTAAAATACAGACAGCTGGAGAGCAGAGATTTATTTATTTATTTATTTTGGAAACAGATCTCACTACGTAGTCCAGGCCTTAGACTTGCAACCCTCTTGCCTTAGCTTCCTGAGTGCCGGGATCACAGGCCTGTGCCATCATTCCTGCCTAGAGCAGAGATTCTTGTCTTTGTTCTTCACTGCTAAAATCTATGCTCTTAGATGAATTCCTAGCATACAGCAGCCATTTGGTAAATATATGAATAGATATGTGGATGGACGGATGGATGGATGGATAATCATTGGAGCCGTGAATTCTGACAATTCACTAGAATCTGACACAAAGAAAACAGGTCCAGAAGTACATAAAGAACAAGCTGATTTCTCAATTCTATGCTTGTTGGCAGTTATAAAACCATCTACTGTTCAGGCCAGTTCTCACACTGCAGTCCTGAATGCCTGCTTCCATCACATTGCTACATAGAAACTTCTGCATTTCTCCAGGACAGCTAGGTAGTAACATTCTTTGAAGCAACTGGTTTGGTGTAAAGGGATGAAAGAGGTGCTGAGGATGTGTGCATGTAGGATCTTAAACCTTCTTAATGAGGTCAAACATAGTATCTGCACTCAAGCGCCAGCTCTGCATTCAGGTTAACAGCCCAGTTGCCAGTGGTGATTTTTTGCCCTTAAGAACTATTCAAATCTGCCCATTCTGACTTTAGTACACAGTAGCTCCTATACTTGCTTTCTGCTGTATGTATTAGGGATAGTGCGGCCAGTAACTTCACTTAGTGAGAAATTCACAGTTGGTTCTTTTAGGCTGTTGGAACTTCGGTCAGAGGCTCTTGCATGATGCTCTTTCTCATAAGATGCCCAAACCCTCATTACCTCTGTTGGAGGTGAGGTAGAAGGTGGACTTACTGAAGTTTAGCTCCAAAGACAGTAAGCAATCCACAGGCAGTGAGTAGGGGGACACAGTGGGGCCACTGTGCAAAAGCTATGAGCGGCAGCTGGAGGGCCTCATTAAACAACAGCCTGGCCCCAGTCTCTTCCTTTCCCCCTTTTTAATTAGTATATGTTTATTAGTATATGTTTGTGATACATAATATATTCATCATGTAGAAAGTGGTACATATGCATGTCACATCCAGATCCTTTTACTTCCTCTTCTCTTCCCTTCTTTCCCATCTTCTTCATCCTCTAATCTGCTTTCCATCTCTATGAAGTCTGTCTTCCTTTTTCTCTCATCTATCTTTTATTTTCCTCTTTGAACTATGTATATGTCGGGCTTCTCATATAAGAGAGATCATGCAATATTTAACATTCTGTGTCTGAATTTTCACCTCACTTAGCATTGTGGTCTCAAGGTGCATTGTTTTCCTCCAAATAACTCAACTCTATCCTTCTTTATGGCTGGGGAGTACTCATTTGTGTATAAATACATTTTTAATCCATTCATCTGCTGATGGACACATAGGCTGCTTCCGAGATTTAGCTATTATGAGTTGTGCTGCTATACACATAAGTATGAAGGTGTCATTGTAATATGATGTCTTTAACTCTTTCTGGAAGATACTCAGAAGAAGTATAGCTGGATCAAATGGAATCTCTATTTTTCATTAATTGAGGAATCCCCATACTGATTTCCATAGTGAGTACACTAGTTTACGTTCCCGCTGTTATGGCTTGTGTTTAGATGCCCACTCAAAGTTGCAAATGGTCCTAGGTAGGGCTTTTTCGGAGGTGGCTGGATCTAGAGTGGGTGATTACTGAATTAGTCCACTGATTGATTGGGCATAGTTCTGCTGGGATCAAGGACGTGATACTAGATTGAGGGTGCTGGGATTAATGGGAGGGTGCCCTGGATAAGATATAAGGGACAGAAAGAGGCTTTTCTATCCCTTGCTTGCTTGCGTGCTTTGCTACCTGTCTGCCCTGCCACCCTGCCTTGGAGCCAGCCAGTGACGAGCTGAAACCTCTACGAACTGTGAGCTAAATAAACTTTTCCTCCTTTAACTTTGTGTTTAGGGTATTTTTGTCTCAGCGATGAAAAGGTAAGTAAATGTACAAGGATTTCTTTTTTTTTTTTTTCCCTCCATTTTGTTGCTTTTTGAGTTCTTTCTGGATTAAGATGGAATCCCAGTGTTGTTTTAATTTGCATTTCTCTAATGGCCAAAGGGGCTGAACACTTCTCATGTACCTACTGGCCACCAAATCTGCTTGTGCTCACTGGTCCTGGATGTGGAACGTCTCTCTTTTCTCACTTCCTATGTCCTACTTTTCCTTCTGCAGTTCCAGTGACCTCTCAGCCACTTTCTCACTTCTCCAGTCTTATTTAAAGAGATAACTTCTGCTCCATTCCCCACTAGATGCTCTCACTTAGGATAGTGTTTTCAATGAACTTCTGCTTCTCCTTTATTGTGGCTGTGGAAGAGGGAAATGGCCACAGGGAAGAGCAAACTTAGAAAATGTACAAATAGATACCTCCTGTTTCAAAAGGTGACATTTCCTCATGCTTAATAAAATCCTCCACACCCTTTACTCTGAGACTCACATCATTTTTGAGACCTACTGTCTCTACTCCAATAGTAAGTGCCATTTGTCTCCACATCTCTGACCATTCCTGGCCCGGCTAGAGTTTTTGTTTTGTTGTCTTCTAATATGCTTACAATTCAACTTCTTATTTGTCTTTTTAACTGTTAGTTGATCCTTCAGGACAAAGACTATCCATAAAAACACTTTGCAAGGTGCTGTGCCTTACACAGCAAGAGTCTCATTCTCGAAGCATCTATGAGCTCCTCCTAATCCTGATTGAAGAAAGAGGGAAATTGGTTGCTATGGAGTAAATGTTGGTAAATTTTATGAGTCAGCTTGACTGGGCCATCCAGTGCCCAGCCGTGTGTTGAGTTCTTCTGGGTGTGTCTGTCTGTGAGGGTGTTTCCATCGAGTACCGTATACTGCCCTCTCCAGTGTGGGTGGGCCCCATTCAATCAGCTGAAGATCTGAGTGGAACAAAAAGGCTTTTACCTGTGAGTAAGAGAGAATTTTCTTCTGCCTGCCCACCTACCTTCAAACTCTAACTGAAACAGGTTTCTCCTAGGTCCCAAGACAGACGGCATTCAAACTAGACCCACACCATTGGCTCTGCTGGCTCTCCAGCTTGCTGTAGATCTGTAGATCTTCAGACTTGTCAGCCTCCATCATTGGGTAAGACTATTTCTCATAATAAGTCTATATCTAACTCTACGAGGAACTCTGACTAATGTAGAGTAGTATTCAAAGGCCTTGTGTTTGGAGGAAACCTCCTATCTGGAGTACTATCACTGAAGGTCTATACAAAATGCAAGGTAGAAATCATGCAAGTTAAAGAAACAAAGAGGGAAAGTTCTAGAAGGAAGTTTACACGGATGACGATGATGGTGATAAAGACTTGACTATCAACTATGTCTCAGGTGCTGTTCTAAATCCTTCACATGTGCGGGCTAATTTAATCCTAACGGTAAATAGTCTACATGATCTACATTTACGCAGAGAGCATTCTTATACAGCATAAGCAAATGAACTCAATTCGAAAAGGCAAAATAAAAATTGAAAGAGATTAACTTTTGGAGTTAGTGGCATTTTCTTATTAAAAGTCTTAATTCTCACCCCTGGAAAACAGCAGAGTATATGATATCAAGGCATTTGCATTTCTGTAGTGGTCTAAAGCTCTCCATTACCAAGGGAAATGATTTCAACTTAATTAGATCATGAAGAAGAGGATTATGCAATTTGAGTCTCAAGATGTAAAAGGCTTAGGAGACTGTATATAAGTAAAACCTAATTGAAGACAAAAAGGCATGTGCAATGATATATAGCAATCCTGTGTGGACCTCACAAGGTGTTTTCTTCTTCTGTGCCTTCGTGCGGCTGCCTGAATGCTGCCATTCATTTCCGCGGGAACAAGTAATGTGTCTTAAAGCTGGATGTGAGTCTGGAAGGTTTTGGTCCATGAGTAGCACACAGTCTAATGTCTGCTGTTGCACTCTGTTTAGTTAGAATGTAAGTAAAATTCCTGAGCTGATATAAGCCAGTAAATACACAACAGTCTGAATTCGTTATAGTAGAAAAAAGTAATATGCAGTACATCCTCCAAAAACTTTATTAAGATATAAATTTGGGTAGGAAAATGCTGGCATATTAATTTTTCGATACTGTTACTTAATCTGATTTTTTCCAGGAAATTAAAATTGATGGAGGTTATGGACTCTATAGAAAGGGAAAAGTTGAAGGAAGTATTATTAAATTCTGAGTCTGGTTTGGTTGTTGATTTCTTTCTAGACTCCAGATAAATACAACAGCTTCTAAAGAGTTCATTTTATTCTTTATTTTAAAAAGTAGCAATGATATTATAGTTAATTATGGTGTTTCATTTTCCAGATGAGGACTTACTGATTGGATCATTCCATAAAGCCTCAAGGGTTGTTCGGACAAGGTCACATGCCCTGAAACCCACGTGAACCCCTTTGCCTTCCCTGCCACACACTGTACCCCAACATACACTGCTTGTCACTGGGAGGACGAGATGAGAAGGCATAAATTGAGCAGCGCGTAGCTGATATTCAACAAATAGTTGTTGAATGAATGTTTGTTTAAATTTCAGCCTCAAATGTTACATTTGGCAACAGTTATTGATCAGTGTCATTCCTTTTAAACTAAATTTGGTTCTTTCATACTGTAGAATATATATGAGGATGAAACAATAAGAAGCTGAATGATATTGAAAACTGTCTTTTGTATGGGTAACTGATGTGAATGGTTCCTTGACATTGGAAGTGTGATAAATGTCACCATCTGTGGCACATTCATTTGCCAAAACACATACACACACACACACACACACACACACACACTCACACACACACTCACAGAGGTTTCCAGGCCAAGGGAACACCCCAGTCCAGTCTACACTACACAACAAAGCTGCCTGTCCTACATTGTCCCGGGAGCCTAGACAGGAGAGAACCATGACCTGTCTGAAGTTAGCTCCTCAGAGCCTACCAATTTCTTTTTTTCTGCTCTTTTTTGGTGGAGAACCTGAAAGAAAAAGCAGTTACAGGTCCCCAAAGGTAATGGAGAGCCTGGAAGAGGACTCCAAAGCTGACAGGACCCTAGAGACAATTTCTTTGGTCTCTCTACAGGTAGTTGTAAAAATTGGGAAATTTTATGTATTATAAGGTTTTGGAGCTGCTCTTGAAATGTCAGAAGATCCAGCAACACAATTCCATTTACCTGAGTTCCTAACCTAAATGTTTGGGGTGAGAGTGGGAGGCCTGTAACAGCAAAAACAAAACAAAACAAAACAAACCCTTCAAAAACATCAATTAATTCATTAATGTGATTGTGGGTGGAATTGGCTATGACAACATATAGCATATCTGTACTCACATACACCCTCTCTTTCAGTTTCCTATAACAGTAAGCAAATTATTGCATAGAACTTCTTATGGGCAGACATTGTTTCAAAAGTCATACATTAGCTCATCCCGATCTTCGCAACAATCCTGGGAGGTAGGTACTATTTCTATCTTCATTTTCTGATGAGAAAACAATGGGGCAGAATTTTAAGCAACTTGTGCAAGATCACATTGGCAGCAGACAGCAGGGCCAGGAATCGGACATGGCAGTTTGAGTTTAGAGCTTTGCCGTCTAGACACAACAATATGCTTTTACATCCCACTTCCACTCAAATAAAAATTCCATCCTTGCCAGGTGCTAAGGCCCACCCCTGTAGTTTCAACTACTCACG
>PVJO010030376.1:0-15557 GCA_004026905.1 Hystrix cristata | reverse complement strand
AGAAACATTTTGAAAGAAGGCGTGAAAGTTAGGACAAATATACTCTACTGTTTTTATAGAACAAAGAGAAAACTGTTCTTGAGTAGATGGCTTATAAAATAACCATGAGATTACAGGTTATGGTGTAGATGGTTGAGAAACAGCTCATTGGCAAGATGTCTGGACTTCTCTTTCTGTGTTAAAGTAGATTCTAAAAAGGACTGTAGCATAAAGGAGAAAGGACTGTAATATAAAGGAGAGAGAAGAACTAATGTTTGCTTCTGTGTGCTGGGCACTATGATAGTCACTGGTAACTTGAGAACAGCCTATTCTTATGCTGACACTTTTTATATTTATGTATTTGAAATCGCAACGATCCACAAGCTTTTCAGAAATCCATTTGCACACACATGAGAAAATTAAGTACCAAATGTCCCTTACTAGTGGAGAGGAAATTATGAAAACATTTCTTGAGAAAGGGATAAAAGAAAAATTCAATTAGAGAAATTGTGCCAGATGACTATTTTATTTAGAGAAAATAGTTTGAGGAGGTAGTGCCAAAATGATTTCTGTTGACGAAGGGTATGGATTTGTCTGGGAAGATGTAACAGTGCTCCTAAACTTGAGAAGGAGTGCTAGGGCAGAGAGTCGGCATACATTATCTAATTGACCTGCACTGTCAAGCCTGACTTTTGGTATTATCTTCAAGTCACAATGAAGATAGGGGTATCATCGGCTGGCAAATACATTTCTGACCATAAACTCATTATGTTCTTTGCATCGTTCATGCAACCTCTACCCAATAACTCTTAAAACACTGAACAATTTGCCATTTCTTGAGGATATCATGATAATTCACACATTTGGGTCATTTCTCTTGCTATTTGCGCTGCCCAAAGTTTTCCTTTTGTCTTCTCCTCATCTTTTAAGGCCAATACCAAACATCACGTCTTTTGAGGAGCATCACTGGACCAGTCACCATGCTCCTACCTCTGTGCTCCTGCTACTACAGAGCACCATGCTGAATAACAGCAATACCCACCTGCCTCCTCTTTTAGCAAATGAGCTCTGTGAGGGCAGGAGAAACATCTGGTTACTACCTGGACTGTGGGTACAGCCACTGGAAAGGCAATAAGTATGGATTTTATACTCTGGCATGGCCAAACAAGGTTCCTTAAACTCTTCAACTCTCAAGTTTCCTCATATGTGAAATGAGGCCACGGAAAGTGTCTCTTTTACAGAACTAAATGAGAGGCTGCATACCCACCATCATTGCTTTCATCATTGTTATTCCTAACAGTTAATAAAATTCATTGTTCCCTGAACAATTATATTTTCCTCCAAAAGGTTATAATTTTCCTTTAAAATGTGAAGAAAATTTAAGTTTTATATATACTGTTGTCATTGGAAGATTGTCATTTGAGTTTTTAGAGACATAATGAAAAATAAATTAATCTTTCTTTTTTGATTTATATTTTGTCTTAACTTTTGATAGAAGCTTCTTAAGAATGATCAATTTGAGATACCGCTACTGGAAAATATATAAAGGACAATATCATTCTTCTTATTTTTCTTCCCCTTTTAGGAGGTGGAAATTATAAAACATTTTCTGAGAGAAAAGATCATATCACACTTTGGTATATAGTCAGTTTCATTCTGGATCCATGCTGGGAGAGAAAACAATGAATGTTACACTTCATTTATAATTTCTACTGTGAACATGATAAGGACCAGTATATTATCAAATCAAATTAATTCACAGTCGTAGCATTTAAGATACAGTGAAAATCCCTAATTCAAGTGTACAGTATCACCTATAAAGCCAAAATAAATGGGGTAAGATAAGAGTTCTCAGTCGTGGGTTATAGTGTCAATTCAAGATTTGAGCTGTGTTAATTCAACAAGCTTGATCTCGATTGCCAAAGCATGCTTGTCAATATTTAGCTCTCAGGGGGCATGTCGGGAGCCTTTACAAAACTAGCTTAAATACAAAATACTAGAGCAGGATTTGTGATCCTTTTTCTAATACTCAGATTAAACTGAAGATTTTTTTCTTTCAGCTTTTTAAATCAGAAACGTGTATTCCATGCTCTTAAGGTAACAAAAAAGGAGAAACTACATAGGCGAATTGTAAATGCTGTTATTAGGGTTTCTTGAAGCCTAGATAAAATTCTGTCACATGAAATCACTCTAAGGCTTTTATCTGAGGTTTGAAGTACCATTTCCTCACCACGATTACAATAGAGAAAATAAAGCTTGGGAAATATGTTAATCTGTATTGAGAAACAAATATTATATAGATGACATGATGGGTAATGATTCCCATAAACTTAAAAACAAATAGTTTGCAATTTTAATAACTCTACACTTAGAATCTTCTGCTACAATGATGCTGTGAAGCTTCCAAGCTTACGTAGCCATTATTTTTCTTGTTTAAAGTGTTGAGCCATTAAAGCAATTACACTTAAAATGTAGCGGAGATAAATTTTATAATGACGAAAAGCTGCTTCGTCTATGGTGATTAAGAATGAAACATGATACGAAAAATAGTACTTTTTCCTAAGTTAATATATTTCTCCTTGTCATTGACTTTTCTGGCTTAATAGATATGGATTGAAAATCTACATTTTTCTTTTTATGGACCCTAACAGAATAGTTTATGAAATTGGGTATCATAATTATGACCAACAACAACAACGAACCATATTAAACACATTAAATGCATCTCAGAGAGTCAAAAACTTACTTAATTTGATGATCAAATTTTTTGTATGTCAAGTCCTGATAACATAGCTGAAAATGGCCTTGATGAAATCTACCTGCTGTTTATTAAAATAATGGCTAAAGATGAAATCAGATCAATGCTGTGACAAGAAGACATCAGGCTGAGACAATGGAAATTACTAGCTCACGACCCAACTTCTTTTGGTTAGACAGAGCTATGACTTGTAATTCCGATTTTTAATACTGAAATGGTAAAGTTCTCAGTTTATAAATTTTGAATCAAAACCTCCAATGAGTCATTGAAATAATATCAGTCTCTTGTTTATTACATCTGTTTCACTAACTAAGACAAACATCTATGACACCTCTTAAATTTTATTTGAAATTTTAGGTAGTGAGACATTTTTCAGTCACTGTCTCTGATTTAGGCTTCCTGAACATCAGGTGAGTTTCACAGCTACTGTCATATCTTAAAAATGAAAAACTAGGCTCAGGCAGAGCAAGTGAGTACAATCCAGTACCACAAAGCTCACTTATTGTTAAACCAGGACTTGTGCCTGGCCTGATAACTACAGCCTTGATGCTTATATTTACTAACGCATTAGAAATTTCTTGATCAAGGCAAGTTTAAATACAAACATCTTGTGACTTCCAGACCTAAAAATGTTTTCATTTTCAGACAAATATCACTCTCCAGCATGTGTCAAAGTTCTAGTTATAGGAAAGATAACTTTTCGGTTTTCATTTATATTTTGCCTCTTTTCTTAAATAAAAACCTTCAACTTTTGTTTCTTTTGCTGTTTTTTTCTATCCTCTTTATCCCTGTACACTACTCTTATTGTATACTGAGGGTCCTAATTACAAATTACGCCACAGCACTCCCCCTCTGCTTCATCACATGTGCCTCCCGGGTATTTGCTGTTTCTTAAAGTCTCAGGGTCACGGCTGCAGGTCCTTTACATGACTGTTGCTTTTGTCTGTATACCCATATTATTGCATTATGGGCATTTTTCATCTTGTACATTTCTATTCAAACGTCATTTCTTGGAGATATCTTCCTTATGCCACAGTGTAAAGTCCATACCTTTCTATTACATTTATGTTGCCTAGTTTTACTATTTTCACAGCTACAAACTATAGCTGAGATTATCTGTATTTATTGTCCATTGTGTATTAAGTGCTCAGCAAATAGAACAGAACCCAGTATAAACTAGACTTGCTTATAAATATATGCTTAATGGGTAAATGATAGAATTAGAGTTTATGTAACATCCAAGTGTAATATGTCCTACAAAATTGTTTTAAGAATAACATTTCCCTTGTTAGCCCCACTTCTGGGGATTTGAATGTGGCAGAATTTGTACAGTCACCATTAACTTCCAGAAGGATTTAAATGCTGGTTCCTTTTGAGACTCATGTTGAAATTTCATTGCCATTGTGAAGGTATCTTTAGGTGGAACCTGTAAAAGGTATTTAGATCACAAAAGCTCTTCCCTCTTGGATGGGCCAATGCTATATGACATGAAGAGTGGGGTCATTGTCATGGGAGTTGGTCAGTAGATACTTTGTCCACTTTCTCTTGCTTTGCCATGTTCTGCTTTCTGCTGTGTTTTGATGGAGCAAGAAGGGCCTCACTGGATGGTGGTGCTTTTTTTTTCTGGTTTTTTTTTTTTTTTTTTTTTGGTGCTGGGGATCGAAGATGGTGGTGCTTTGATTTTGGAATTTTTTTCTTTCAGAATGGTGAGCCAATAAATATGTGTTCATTACAAATTACTTTGGTTGTGGTATACCATTAAAGCCCCACAAAATGGACAAAGCCCCTCAAGAAGAATGTTTGTTAACAGTGCGGGCTGGTCTTCCACTTCCTGTAAAGTCTAGAATTTCGAATGCCTAACGATAACTTCTAAATTTTTAATATTCTAGCAGGTTAGGAATATTACACAGCTATTAAAAAGATAATCTTGAAGATATATTAATGGCTCAACAGAGTACATATAATTTTAAATAAAAACAAATGAGAATACAACTGAATATATTGTATGTTTTCAATATTAAAATATATATTGCTGATGTGCATGTGTGTGAACATATATATATATATATATATACATAATGTATACAGGCAACATGGATATTAATAGTGATTAGATTCAGATGACAAAATTAGTTTTAATTTTTTAAATAGTATCTCTATCATCTACATAAGAATTTTCAACACACCTTCTTTGGATCGTTAATAATTTGGATGTATTACAATCTGAAGCTACTACAGTTTGGAATGATCTGGCACGGGAGCTATTTGTTATGTTACTGGTTGCCTTGCCCGTATCTCAGCTGCTTCCTTCTCTCCCGCCTCAGATGGTAACAACACATGGACACAATTGCCACCACCCAGTGGTGCCACATCTGCACGAAGAACGGAGAAACATCTGTAACATTTCCTCTCAATGCTGCTTGACAGCAGTTCTTCCGGTATCATAATGTTCGCCTGCTGAAGATGGTCTACACTTACTTATTAGTCTGCTCGGACTCCCATAACAAAATTCTCCAACTGGTTGGCTTAAACAAGAGAAATTTCTGTCTCATAGTTTGGAGGCTGGAAAGTTTGGATCAACTGAGCACCTTGTCTCTCAGACGCACTCAACTGAAGAATTTGTCTCTGGGTATTAGTACCAAAAACACAAGTCATAATTACTTAACAGGAAATTGTTCTGACATATATAGCAAAACAGAACTGATAGCTTTATTTTCAAATCTGTCAAGCTACATAAATTCAGCCAACTATAAGTCTAACACATCACGACAGTCTCCTCTCATAGTCTTGTACTTTGCTTTAAATTTGGGTGTCTATACCCAGAGGTGTATGTGTGTGTACCCAGAGGTGACATGAAATGGAATTTGGAATTATTATGGTTACTCTAGGTGTGCTAGAAATGAAGGAGAAACTGAAGGTCATTATACGACCCGTGAAGTAGAGTAAATGGTACAACCAGGTTGAACTACACACTGAAACACAGACTGCACGATTTGGGCAGATCGGCCTCCAACAATTCCAGGTGATCAACAGCTAGTTGATGGGCAGTATCTGCAATACCAAAACCCCATATTTCTTCTCTGGGAATCTGACCCTCAAGGCAGGGAACACTGTTCAGTAAGATCAAGAGGCCACCTGATCCATTTCCTGGACAGGGCTCTCTATCTTGCAGACAGCCATCTTCATACTGTGTAGTCACAGGGAGGGAGGGAGAGACAGAGGGAGACAGACAGACAGAGAGACATGCTGTATATCTTCTCACGAGATCACTAACTATTGAATTAGGGACCCACAATTATGGCCTCATTTAACATTGAGAGAGTGAGGGCTGCAACACAGGAATCTGGAAGAGGGGAGGGGGACATCATTCAGTCCATGATACTCTTATCTTTCCAAGTGAATTGTTTCACAAATAGCTAAATTTATGGCAAGATTTAACTGCTTAAATTAGACCTCTGAAAAGATAATCACATTATTTTCAAGATCTTACAAAGTCTCTCTATGATATAGTACAGTACAGTACTTTAAGCTTACCTTGAAAAAACAATAATATTATTTTGGGTGCTTCAGCAGTCATTCAATGAAATTATTTAAAATAAGGAGGCAAATAAAACTTAAAAACCAATTTAAATATTATTCTTGTATGGTACAAAATGACTACACTACTGAAAATGTTGGACGTCAGGATAAAACCAATATAAATTTTAAAAATGTAAAGATCATGAGTATATTTTTGCAGGATTAATGGAGAAACACATGCCAATTTTACACAAATTTCTATTTTTTACTTAATATAACATTTTCAGGGACAAAATCATGTATGATTCAAAAATACATGAACATATATTCAATCATAAATCATCTGTGTTTTATGTAAAACACAGATGATTAAATATACAGATGCAAAAGTGTCTTTGGGAAACCATACTAAAGGACTAAGAAAGTGACTATATTGATGAGAAGCTGCTGTAACTGATGTTGTATATGACAGTGTGAATAGTTTTCTGTAAAAGAAAACAGGAAAAGGTTATTTCCAAATTAACATTTATCATTTTATATACAGTGCAATTTTATGCATGTATATAAGAAAATTACACTATTAAATCTTATTAATAAGTATTGGAAAATTTTACTCACAATCATAAAATTTATTCATTCAAGTTACCTGAAAAACTATGTTTTATCCACCCCCACCCAGTCTTTTCAAAATAAAAGGGACAACTACTTTACATTCGGAGGCACTGTATGTTTGGAAATAAATAGCCATTAGCCATAAAAAATTATAGTGTTTGGATTACCTATAAAATAGCATGTAAACAGTAACTCCATGGATATTATATTGAAATATTGAACCAGATGCTCATCTAATTGGTAGTTTTCTTCATACCACTCAATACAACTATAATTACAGCATCTACTTAGATGTTTCAGAGCTATTTCCTTACTAGATTATAAGCACTTTGAAGGTCTGAGATCACATATGTTTCCCCCACTTCATTCTACTAACATAGCAGGTATACAGCAGAGATTCAGCATTTGTCAAAAAAAAAAGAAAAGAAAAGAAAAAGAAAAGAAGAAGAAGAAGAAGAAGAAGAAGAAGAAGAAGAAGAAGAAGAAGAAGAAGAAGAAGAAGAAGAAGAAGAAGGAAAGAAAAAAAGAGGAAGAAACAGTAGGCAGGAAGACAATAGAATCACTAAGCAATCATGGGAGAATAGGTTTAATCTTCTCAGATTAAGGACATTATGGTGTTGAAAGGCATCACAGAACACTAGTAAAATGTCTGCAGTCTGCAATCTCTGATCCTTGATCTTTTTCCCAACTCTGCCTTTTTATGTATCTGAACCAAATGCTGACGTTCTTCATTTTTAAACTCTTCCTCTGGGTCTAATCCCAGATCTCTAGAAATATTTCACTGAAATATGCATACAATATCTTTGGAAATTCATTAGCTAAATCATTTATGCCAGTCCTTATTAACATGGCAGGTGAGTTCTTCAGTGAAAGAGGGATCAGAAAAGATTTGATTCACATGCAATTGCTACCTAAGTGTAGGGCTTAGGAAACATGTTTGGCTCAAAGGAAGAAAACCAATGTAGACACTGGGAGTTTGTCTGGTAAAAGAGGAAGTGAAAGTGAGCGAGACAAAGATAAACTTGGTCTCTCTGAGTTCTTCAAAAGCCATCTGAACTAGCCTGAACATTTAGTCTTAGGTGTTTTGAGCCATTCTAGTCAGGAAGATTTCTTCTCTTTACCAGTATCTGTCCCTCATGCTCTCGCAAGTGCCCACTACTACACATCAGAGGCTTCGCTAATAGATTTATAAATTGCCCAAGAGGACATTTGGTGTTCAAAGAACTTTCAAACTACTGAAAGAGAGAGATGCAAACAAATAATAACCATACAAAATGATAAGTCCTTTGATGGAAGCACAATGAGAATATGTGGCAAACTATCAAAAGGAGCATTTCATTTCACTAGAGAATTCACAGAGGTTTGTTTGCACACTGATGGAAACTGGGATTTTCAGACAACAGGTAAGGCGTGGAGAGGGGGAAGCATAGTGTCTTTGAAGAGAGGAGACAGTTTCTTTGGCTGAAGCAGAGCTAAATCTGAGAGCAGGCAGGGAAGACGATGGCTAAAGGCCTCTTAGGGACGACCTTGTGGACATCATTAATACAAAGTTTAAAAATAAAAGAAAATTGAGTGTAGTATAGAGAGAATAGGTAGGAGACGGGAAAAAAAGGAAAAATTAAAATCAGGGAGGAGTTTATTTCAGTATTCTTAGTCAGAGACAATTTTGTGGGATTGGAAGAAAAGGACCATCTCAGAAAAACCTTAAACATGTGGGTTCCTTAGGCTTCAGAGACCAACCAGATGTTGCAATACTTATTATAACCTCCCCTTGCCATCGTAGAAATGGTAATGTGTTTTGGAGGTAAAGTTATAACAAATGTCAAAAAGTTTGCTATTTTAAATTTGCTATTTTGTAATAAATCTGCATATTCTTCCCATTTGCTAGATATTATATTTTGAAAATCTGGCAAAAGCATCCATTTTATTAATGCAGATTAAAATGAAGCACAGAACAAATTAGTAGGGCATAAAAATACAGACCATTTTCAAAGTATCCTGCGCTCACCGGGCTTTCTACTTTCCCACATCCCAAAATAGTTTTATTCCCCATTCTCCCACGTGGTGAACCACTGAGTCATGACATTCAAGTGAAGAACTTCCACATTTTGAATAACGGATCTGAACCATATTCCCTTATGATTTGACATTCACTGTGTTCTTTCCCTGAAGTATATTTATATCGATAACCTCAGCTTCACTGGCCCTTATATCATGATGCTCCCTTTTAAGGGAAAACTGATACCCTGCAATAATTGAGAGTGTCTTTTCTAAAAATTTTTCTTTTTCTTCCTGCAGTTTGAACTTAGGGCAACACATTTCGTCAAACACAAACAAGCACATTTTTCTCTGTTAACTACCCATGTTTTGAGCTCCTGTGAAAGGTCTCAATTCAACTTTACCTCAGCCAAGTCACAGAAAAACCCACTTCACAGTTTCATTTTCTTCCTCTACTTTTTCTTCAACTTCTACATTTTACAATTATTTCTGGCTAAGTTAATTTCAAAACTAAAAAATATGGCAGAGAGCATAAGCAGGGAAGCTTATTTTTAGAATGGATTACACTTAGCTAGAAGCATATTTTGTTGCTTCCAGTTTGAACCTTTATTTGCAAAACAATTAATCAATTATGAAGTGTCTTTTAACTGAGTAAATGATCAACAACCTCTGTTAAATATGTTAAAGAGTTTGTTCTATCTGAATCCTCCTGACAAATACTAAAATAGATAACCTTAATAAGGCACTAATAAGATCATTATAACTAGTTTTGTGTGTATTTAAAGTACAGATCTAAAATCTTCATTAAAGATTAACTACTAGAAAACTTTGTTCAGTCCCTTGAGTTATTTTTAAACCTCTACATACTATAATTACACATATTCAGTCATAAAACTTTCCACAGTGCTAAACACAACTGAACTCGGAATAAGAACAAATATGTTACAAATCAGGCTATTTAAAAAGGTTAATCTTTAAATAGATAAGTGAGAAAGTGAACTTCACCCATTTCAAGCTTTTGGTTTTTTTTAGGAAAAATATATTGTGATGAGATTATTTCATATCTTTTGACCAGACTTATTGGAATACTTTCTTTAGAATATTTAACAACCATATTCAAACTTTCTGATTATAAGGATTTGTGTGGTAAGATAGGTAGCATGTGGTCTCACTCTGGTCTTTATTTTCATTTGTTCTAAAAACAGGAAATGTAATTTCCCTCATCAGTTTTAGAGGAGCTGGCCAATTTTAGTCATAAAATTATCTTTGGCTTGAAATCAGTGTCCAAACCTATAACCCTAAATTATTGAAGAGAATAAGAAATAATGGTGTTTTACATTTACTTCTGCAAAATCAAAGAGAAGGCAAAAAGATAGATTGTTCCATGTGAGTAAGTACCAAACAGTTATTTCAAAAACAACCTGCAGATGTGTATATCATCACACAAAATTTTCAGGATTAAATTCAATTTTGATACTAATCTACCTTCTAACTCAACTATTTCCTCTCACATGATACTACTTTTTAATATAGTCAAATTATTTCCATATATACTGTAAAATGACAGTTAAACCTTTAGCATGTAAATCCTTATTTCTGTGTGCTTACCAGCCAAGGCTCTAAAAAAGTGTGGGCAGAGGGCTGAGGAAGGTGGTAAGCTATTTATAAATTGGAAAGTCTTTTGCATTATCTAGGAGTATAGATATTGTCAATATGTGATTGAATTACTGCACTAGTTTTCCTGGAGGATTTGTATGTTTATTGCTTTTCTGTAAGACATTTATCCAGCTCTCTCAATCCCGTACTCTTTCTTGCATGAATTCACATGTATTAAAATGCAAGTGTCTTGCTTCCCTGATATATGTCATTTGCATTATTTGAAACCCTGCAGCCCCCAAATTTCTTAGTATTTGTACAATTGAAAAACAAAATTATTTAGTAATAATTTTCCTGGGATAAGGTGATATTTCACAAAATACACATACTACAAGAAGTTCACAAGCCATCTTTTCAATTTTCTTGTTGAATTTTAGGAGAAAGATAGAAGGAAACATTTACTTTTGAAGGAAATGCAAGACTCTGAATTATTATCATTCACAGTCTGAGACTTATTCTTTGATGTCCATTGTGCTCACAGGTGATTTTATGTATCATAAATTTATGGCGGTTTTTACTATAAAAGCTTATAGTGTAATGAATAAAAAGTAAAATAAACATTAGCTCAGATGTATACATACAAATATGAGGAAGTTGTATCGAGATGAACCAAAGTTACACTCATTAACAATGATAAAAATAATAATAATAATAGAAGAAAAATCCATCGAGTGCTTACTATGTCCTGCTCTACTGGAAGCTGCTCCATGAAGGGCTGGTTAGTGCTGGGAACCACTAATCTGGTTCCATTGTGTGGGACTAAGCACCAATCGCATGCCAGGCAAATCCCTGCTTTTCTGTCAGACAAGAAACTAGAAATAGAAATTGAAATCATCATGAATGAGATGCCCAGGATGGACAGGATGCATCAGGAAGGATGTACTTCTAAGGTCTTTTGGGAGGTATAAGAAAATACCTGGACTGGGTCTTGACGAATACCTGAAAAGGCGGCTCTGAAGGTAAGAAGACCTCTACATAGAAGGAAACAATATGTTTGTTGATATAAATACCAAGAGAGCTAAATAGTTTGTAGAAGCATGAATGTCTTGGCATGACTGGTCATGGCCTATGGTAGCTGCAGGGAATGGCAAACTTTGGGACTAAGTCATGCGGGGCCCTGGGTGCCATGGTAAGATTTACCCTCCAATCATAATCTTTCTTCATGTACTGGTTAAAATGCTCTTAATCTCACAAGGCCTTCCTATCTGCTCCAGTGGGAACTTTCTTTGAGTTGTTCTTTTGGTGTTCTCCACATTTTCTATCGTAATTTTTGTTGGAGTTAAAAGAATAGGAAACTAGAATGCAGAGGGCAAGGGCTCTGCTGCCTATTTCAAAACTTAGTAGTAGACTGTTTGCCTTTGGCAAACTGGTTAAACGTATTTTCCTTATTGAAACTCTGGGTAATAGTATTTACAAATATTTCCAAGGAGTTGTTATTACGAGTATGTGAAAGTGACGTTAGAAATTCAAAGTACATACTGAATAATTCCAACAAGAATGTACACACTTTAGAAAGGAGTAATTTTTGGTCTCTAGGAGGGGTGGATGGTAATTTGCAAATTACTTATAAGCCTTAAATCATGAAGATGTGTAAATCTCAATCAGTACTAGGGATTGAACCCAACGCCGAGCTAGATCTCCAGATTTTTTTCAGGGTTTCTTTTTTTTTTTTTGGAGACAAGTTATCATTAAGTCATTAGATACTCAGACTAGGATCAGCATTGGAATTCTTCTGCCTCAGCCTCCCAAAGTGCTGGGAATACAGGCTTATGCTGCCACCAGTCATGGTTTCTTTAAAGAAACATTCTTTTCATCCTTCTCCCTGATGAGCTATCCTCACCTTTTCTCACTGCATAGACAGGCATGTAGCCATCATATTGCACACGCCATACCTTTTACGATTTTCCTTTTCTAGATTCCTTTCCTGGATGCTCTTGCTCTTCCTGATGGATGACCAACTGTTGAAATCGTCTTTGGACATCTTTTCTTTATCTGCATGCATTTTCTAGTTCAGGTCCTCAGATTGCATGACTTGAATGCTGTGCCTTGTTTATAGTATGAATCTCAATTTATATATTCAGCTTTCCCTTTTCCCTCAGCTTCAGTATCAAATATCCAACTACTAGCAACTATACATTCTCACTTGATTGTTTAATAGACATCTCAAGTACAACACATCCAAAAATATACTATTTAACTCTCCCTTAATCTCATTCCAGAAAGCCTTTGAGTGGCTCCACTGTTCTTTCAAATGCTGGGCTTGAACTCCTTGATGTCATCTCTAACTTCCCTTCCTCTCACCTTTCACCTTAAGTCCATCAGTCATTCCCATGGACTTTCCCGTAAAACATACCCTGAACACAATATTGTCACTCCCCCAGTGTCTCCATGGCTGCCACATTGTAATAAGCCATCATCCCTTCTTGGTTGGTTTCCTACTTGAGCCTTCAAAATAGTTTCCTTGCCTCCATCAAGTTATGTCTTATAGTCTGTCTGCTAAACAGTAGCCATCATGACCATTTATTTAAAAAGAAAAGTCAGATCCACAGTTTGTACAAGGACTATAACATGATCTCTGATTGCCTAACCAGTCTGTCCCTCAGCCACTTTCTTTCTTGTTCATCCTACTTTATTGCTCTTCTAGAGTGTTCTGCCACCTGTAACCCTTTGCTTTAGAAGTTCTGGTCTATGTATTTAGTTTGTGATTGTCTAGTTCACTTTTGCTCACCAACTCCAATAAGCCACGTTAAGTGTTTACTGTCACTTATCTTCTGACTCAGTCTGTTCCAAAAAATACAAAGATCAAAATCAAATTTTTTCTCTTAGATTGTTACTTAACATTTTCCTTATTCAGGAAGTTTCCGCTCTGACTTGAAAAATACCCAATACTTGTAGAGTTATGTTATGAAAGTTTGCATAATTAGGGCTTCATCTGAGATAAGAACGTACCAGAAAAGCCAAAAGTAACGTGTCAGGCACATGTTGATTTTCAAAGTTCTGGTTTTTAAGTGACATTTCTTATGATGGTCTGTTTATTACACTACAATTTGAGATATGACAATCAGAAACCCCAGAAGGTGAAATGACTGAGAAAAGATATGCAGATGTTGATAGCATGCTACCATACGACTAAGTGATCATAGTTAAATGTCCCTCAATATTACAGATTTAGAAAGTCACAGACCACTTTGCAATTATGCTGTATTGCCTGGTGGCGCTACCCCATGATGACCTTCTGCCATTGTGTTCCCTTATAAAAGTCTCAAAATTAATGAGGAAAATGAGAACAACCACATGAGGTTAATCTGATATGAATAATTGAAATAAAGCATCATTTGAAATAAAAACAAAGTTTTCTGTTACCTGGTAAAGACACAAAAGGTTAGAGAAATTGAAATCTCTGAATTCTGATAGCAAAACAATGTTTTCTTGCATAAGGACAGTTACTATTAGTTGGTCAATCTTAATTACATATAGGTGTGCACACACACTAAAATACATACACATGCTGTCTTAGTTACTTTTCTCATTGGTGAGACAAAACAACCAGCTTACAGTGTGTAGAGGTGTCAGTCCATAGCCAGCTGGCTCCAAGGCAGGGTGGCATGGCAGAGGAGAAATAGTCCATGGCAAGCAGGAAGGAGACAGCGAAGCAGCAAGCAGCAGCAGCAAGTGTGTATTCCCTCTTTCCCTTTATATTCCGCATAGGCCATAAAGTAAAACTATTGATTTGTGCCATCCACTCCCAGGGTGGCGCTTTCATTACCCACTCCCTTAATCCCAGCATCACAACCTAATCCAGCCATGTTTCAGATTCTTCACCTATGACTCCATGAAGCTCAGGGTGGGGGGGCATCTAGATACAAGCCATATCACACAGACATAGATATAAATTATATTGTATAATTGTATTTTATAAAAAATTCCTTTTCTACATTTTTATGGACACTGGGCTTGAAATTATGAATGGCACAAGTTTACTTTTAAATCACATGACATGTTGGATCTCTAAGATATTAAGGTTCATGTATTAAAGTATTTCAAGCAATTATTTTTAATTTTATTAAACGTAACACATATTTTGGTTGATCACACATATACAATCCTTCACCTAAAAGACAGTATATAAATTTTAAAAGAAAAGAAGCAAAAATTCATGAAGATAAAGAAAACAAGGAAGTCATCATTTTCAGATGAAAAATTTGGCAAGATATAAAGTAGACTGAGACATGGCCACTGCCTTAGCAATAACGAAGACTATTAACCATGTAGAACCCCAGAGTGGCAGCCAAAGGGCAGAGAACAGGAGACAGTGGAATGCGGGGATGCACATAGGCCTGCAGATAAGAATACAGTTTGAGGATGGTATATGGAGGAACTGACCCCGGTGGAAACAGCAACTCCATGCAGTTAGGTTTCTAGTTATCATGCTGAGGATCAGAGATTTATTTTCATGGCAAGAGTGTACCAGAGATACACCAGATACCAAAACAAGGAAAAGGTTATGATTAAAATGGGGAGGAAAATAGGGAATGAAGCAAAAATCTCTGTATTAATGTCGGAACTCCTCGCTGCTCCCAGTACTGGGGATTGAACCCAGGATCTTGCACCTGCTAGGCAAACACTACCCCAGTAGCCATCACCTTTTTATAAGAAGGCATATGTTTCCCTGCTGGAAGACTTAATGCTTCTTCTGAGAAATTGGTGGTCTCCTGAGAAGAGACCTCAAGATAGTTTGTGAGCCCCAGTAAAAAGGATGGCTTGCCATTTGATCCCTCTACAAACAAAGCTTCCTGGATGATAAATTTCACTTACATACTGAGAACGTCTAATCAACGTCTGTCTCTTAAAATCAAGTTGAATAAGTTCTGAATTTCCAGATGTTTGCGTAGATTTCTATATTAGCTAGAGGAAGCAAAGCAAATCGTAAAAATAACTAAATAAATCAAGATCCATAAGAAATTGATATCATGTAAGACTTGAAAGAAAAGTTAAAGAATAAAAATATTTAATACGTTTAAAGAGTAAGAGAAGG
>PVJO010030375.1:0-15588 GCA_004026905.1 Hystrix cristata | reverse complement strand
AGGTAAATAGAACAGAAAGGCAGAGAGAGCCAGCCATGGACCTCTTCCAGACCCGGGATTCCAATGAGGAAAAATGTGGCTGGGTGAAACACGCTCCTGTTGTGGTGGTATAACATTCTGTGCTGGTTAGAGGAAATGAAGTTCTTCCTCCTGGTTTGTGGAGGGGGGAAGGATGAAGGTCAGAGAGACAGAGAGAGAGAAAAAAGAGAGAGAGGCACAGAGAAACAGAGAGAAATATCAGAGAAGGAAGCAGATGGCATATAAATTGCTAGCTGCAAGTTTCAGCACAGTCGAAGTCACTTTACTATGAAAATAAGTCTCTTATAGAAGCCCATCATGTGAATCATCCTCTTAAATCATTTGAATTGTTCAGGACATGATCAGATTCTGAGTTTTTGTTCTGTGTGCTTACCATCTCCTAATCCTGAAACGGAGGTTTGCACGAAAGTTAATGCATATTTTTAATAATTAGTACTTCCTGTTCTTTTTAGAAAACAGTGGAATGTGATTGAAATCTAGGAATCCAGTCTTTGGTGAGAGACTCTGAAAGCATTAACACCATATTCAGAGCAAAGTGAATACACTAGTAAGAAAGCTTTTTTAATGCCTTTAAGCAATAAATAATTAAAATAACTCGCAAACCCAGGGAGAGAGGCATTCCCACACTCAGAACCTAAATTCTTCTAACTCCTCTTGACTGACATAGAGATACATTTATAAAATCTCTAACTCAAGTCCAATAGCTTCTCACAAGCACCGAAGCATAAAATAAGCAACTTAGTCATATATTCTCAGACAAGCACTGGCTCCATGAGAATCCTGCCCAGGAGTGGGAAAAGCAGTTGCACACAGTTTACAGGCTACACAGAACATCACTTAGGAAAAGGGTAAGACCAGCTGATGACACAGGCACTCTGTCCCCAATCCACATCACATCAGGCCTTCTCAGAACATGTGTTAATTTTACATAAGCCAGGACGTCAATATCACTTGGTCACTTCTCTCAGCAGTTCAAGACGCTGGAAAGGTGGGCAGAGGAAAAGCCTGACAGTCTCAGAGTGTTTGGTACTAAAGGAGGTATTTTGGGTAGTTCCTTTGAATTGCAGTGTTTCAATGGAGAAGAAATCAAGTGTGGAATATCCTGAAGGGAACAGAGAAAAATACTTAAGTTATGCCTTCAAAAGGCTACAATTGAACCATGCCGCTTAGAATGATATAAAGAGAATTTTCCTGTGGGCTGTGGTACAGACGTTTTCAAAATAAAGCCTAGAGACTTGCATTCATCCTTGGTAGTAGCTTCACTTTCTAACCGTAGTTTTAATTATCTTGATTTTTTCAGTTAGGTAATGTACTAAGGTGACAAAATAAATACATTCCCCATACTTTTGAGTTCATTCCCACACAGTAACAAAAACACTGCAATGTCTTGTTTCTTTAAAAAAAAAAATAAATAAATACTCTGGCCAATTAAAATAACATTGTCCTGCAGAAAGACAATAGCAAAACCAGTGGCATAGAGTCCCTGTTTCTTACTTTAGGGCTAAACCGAGGAGCCCTTCTCAACAGCATGTCTCTACCAATCTCATTAATTCTTGTGTTCTTTTTTTTTTTTTTTTTGTGGTGCCGGGGATCAAACTCAGGCCCTTGCGCTTGCAAGGCAAGCACTCTAATCACTGAGCTAAATCCCCAGCCCCAATCTCATTAATTCTTACTCCTGTAGAAATTGAATTCGTCTCATGGAATTAATAAGATTTTATGCTTGTATCTTCATGAGAAGTTTTATATATAACATTTAATTTAATGTATAACTTATTTATGAGTAATACATACCCATTACTTTTACGTATTATGATTTAATAAAAAAGTATTATGATTTAACACTTAACTGTTTTCTGCCGGGTGTGGACTGGCCACACGGTCCAGATTTCAGTCTGTACTGCCCGTGCGCTCTCCACTTGCAGCCACGTCTACTCCCCAGAAATCTCAGCTGCTGCACCTCAGCCTTCCGCGGAGCATCAAGAAGCACGATACTCGGTCTCCTTTGTGGGCAGCACTAGAAAGGTGACTTCATGTTAGGTTTCTACCACCTGAGGCCCCCTTTTTAATTTCAGCTTTAGACAGAGGTCTGAGACTGAGTCCCCAGGGACTGCTCCCAACCGCCTGATCTGCTCTTACAAAAAGAAACATTAAAAACCTTCAAACAGAGAACACAAGCAAACTAAGATTTACATACGTACATAGGAGATATCAAAAAGTCCGGATCGAACACATAATAATTGTTATTTATTCTGACAGTATAAAAAAACATAATTAGGGAGGGAGATAGATCTTTTGCAGAAGGGAAGGAGACCAAGAGATGGAGGGAGGTGGGAGGGAAGGGGAGGAGATTAAAAAATGATTTAAATTGTGTTATGTACATGTACCAATTCCCCACAAGGAATGTAATCATTATGTACTGCAAAAATGTCCTGATGAAAAAGTGGGAAAAAAACAAAATATTGATTACAAAATAGATAATTCCTTCTCCACGTGAATGTGATTTTGTGATCCAACTCGGTGGTACTTCTATACATACAAGAAACCAGCCAAATTAGTTGCAAATATTTTAAGTAATAAGAAAGGCTTCTTTTAGGCATTAATGTCTCTAGGTTTTAAAGGCTTCTTTAGGTTTTAATGATACTGTTCCCCTCAATGATAGTTTTTCTTAATTAATGAAGCGTTTTGATTTTTTTCTTATCATAAAAACATATAGCCATGATCTTTCATACAAACTGAGCTCTGTACATGAATTTCCCATTTCCACAGCCTATTTAAGAAAAAAATATTTTTGATAAGTATCTAAAATTTCAACCCTAGAGTCAGGTTACTGACTGATGTTCAAATCCTGGCTTTAGCACACACTAGCTCTCCAACTTTGGATCACTTAGATATCATTTCTGTATCTCCATGTCTTTATTCATAAAATGAGGATAATAATAGTATTTTAATAGTATTTCCCTCTCTGGATAAGTATGAGACATAAAATAAACTTCTCTGAAGAATTTGGAATAGTAACATCATATAATACGTGTGTGTGTGTCTGTGTCTGTGTCTGTGTGTGTGTGGTTTTAAAATATAAGATTTTTAGAATTATTTGTATTATTTTAGATTTCAGCTCACTAAGATCACTCTATAGAAGTGACTTATGCAAAACAGAATGAGGAATTACCTTATGGTCATGTTTCTTCTGAATTATCTAAGATTTTTCTCTAAATTTTGGAGCCAATCATATATATATATATATATATAGTGTGATTTTTATTCAAATATGATTATTTAGAGTGAAAAATTAGATCTCTTCATTATAAAATTGAGGTTTCTGAGAAGCGTTGACTACAATCATTAAAGTAATATCCTACATCTGATTTTGAATGTCTTCTCTGACTTTCTACACAAATATTTAAAACATTTCCTCCTCCACAGTCACAGCTTTCATTTTCGTACACACATATAGTAAAATATTTTGTTTGGTTCAGTCGGGTTTTCGCGTCTAATCAAAGCCAACTTTAAGATGGCTGAGGTTACAGGTGCCGCCAGTCCCACCTTCTCAGATTCCTCCTAAAGCTAAAAGATTCTCAGATTTTCATCATCTTTGAGTTCTTGGTTCTTGGGAGTTTTGAAGGAGATCAGTTAGGACTTTCATAAAATGTCACTGTACTGAGAATTTCTCATGATTCAACTAGGATTCTGTGCTTTGGGGAGGAAGAAGACAGAGAGGTGGGATACCATTCTGACTGCGTCCTATCAGGGTATTTATTATCAACACTGAGGATCACTTTTGATATGTGCCTATATCATGTGACTAGCATGTCCATCATGTTTCTCTAGTATGAATTTAATATTCTTAAAAAAATCTCTCTTTCCAAATGGCCAGTATATAGTATGGTGATAGAGCACTTTTCCAGTACGTGAGAGACCCTGTGTTTCATGCTCAGCACAACAACAACATAAAGAATGAATATATAAAACTGATGAAAATATTGCTTTCACTTCCATTTTTTGAAACAAAGCCAATATGCACAGTTTCTACTAAGAGAGCGGGAACTCATGTTTCCCTCATTAAGAACAGAGTATATTCAAATTCGTGTAAGGTTCTTTTGAATATTGTATTTGTCCCTTTTCCAACTTATTTCTGTTACTATTGACTTATGGGTATTTATGTTAACTTTTATCATAGTCAGACAAATTTTATTTTTCTCAAATTGTTCCTGTCCTGAGCAAAAGGAGTTCTTGTATGTAATACCTCTGTCCCTTTGGTATACTCTGTCAATGTAAGATTTACTTATTTATTTTTGTTGGTTGGTTTCTTTATTTCAGGATGTCCTTGCTTTCTAGCGCTATGACATGCTCTAGGATCATCTTGTGTATTTCCTGTCAAACTCCTAGAATCAGTCATTTGTCTAAGAAGCTGTGGTTCC
This sequence comes from Hystrix cristata, assembly GCA_004026905.1. Classification (NCBI taxonomy): domain Eukaryota; kingdom Metazoa; phylum Chordata; class Mammalia; order Rodentia; family Hystricidae; genus Hystrix; species Hystrix cristata. Next base: position 11,131 of record PVJO010030375.1, on the reverse strand, counting down.
TTTTAACTCTCCCTTCCCCCCTGCTCTATATGTACCAATGCCCAAAGATGAATGTAATTAGTATGTATCACAAATATATACCAATACAGACTTTGGAAAGAAAAAATAAAAATAAAAAAAAGAATAGAAAGAAAATATAAAACAAAAACAAAGAATAAAAAACAAAATTTAAAAATGGTATTGGAAACTAAGTTATAGCATTGATTTATTACTTTCTAATAAGGTTTTTCTGCTTCTAGACTTCCTCATCTAACAAAATAGGAAGATATGTGTTTGTAACAACATTTTCATGCACAAGTATCTATAAATATTTCTATATGCACTTATTTGTACTTACAAGAATCCCAATAAGAATTTATGCTGATGTTTCATGTTACATTATGCATAGTTCTTCCTTCCTCTCTTACTTGAATCCCCTATTCCCAAATCAAGAACCCATATTCCCACCGTCTACCATTTATGTCCAGAATTGTTCATATCTGATATATAAGTAAAGCAATATCAGAATTGTATTGGATAAAGGTCATTTGTCATTTATGTGAATTAGGAACGTTTTCCCATACACTGTGACTTGTTTTTTCATTCTCTTAACAATCTCTCACAGAGAGGAGGATTTTAACTTTAAAATCTTTGAAAATATCAGTTTTGTCTTTCATGAATTGTGCTTTCTTCTTTTTTTTAATTTTTTTTATTTTTACCAAGAACATGCATGGGTACATTGTATACATAATGATCATAATCAACATGGTTATTTTGTATCCGTACATGATGTATCTTGGTTTTCTCCCCTCTTCCCCTCCCCACCCTTCCATTCACCCACCCCTCTTTATTTGCAACAAGTTTATTTACACTTTTCCATTTTTTTCCCTTTCATCTTACTTTTCTTTTAACCTCTTCTTTATCCCCCTTTTCCCTATCTAGTTCTCCTCTCTTATGAATACTATCTCTTATTTTAAATATTTTTACACTAAAGTAGATAGATTAAAAGAGTATCTCATCTGTGGGGTCTATGTTAGCGTTATCCTGACATCTAAATCTTCTTTAGAAATGGAGGGTAAAAAATAAATAAATTAAAAAATAAAATAAATTAAAAAAAAAGAAATGGAGAGTATTCAAAAGGATAATGAATAATCTCACTATAAAATAAAATCAGGCCTTTATTCTCCATATTAAAAGATAAAGATTCACTATTGTTGGGGTTTAGATACAGATCTTCAAGGCAAAGTATTTTTGGTAACATTTAAGTTCCTAAGTCTACATTGATGAGAAATATTCTCATACACATAGAGGAAATGGGCGAGAAGTTGTGTTTTGGAATCTCTTTCACTTAAACTTCAAGTTTCTTGAATCTCTTCAGGATTCTGTCACGAATCTGCTTGGTCTTTACACTGTAGACAATAGGGTTCATGAGAGGTGGAACCAGCAAGTATACATTAGCCATGAACACATGGACAATTGGAGAAGAATTCTGCCCATAGCGACGGATCATAGATAGCCCAATCATGGGTGTATAGAAGGTGAGTACAGCACAGATGTGGGAGATACAAGTATTGAGCGCTTTCACTCTCTCCACTTTGGAGGCTATTCCCAGCACTGTGCCCAGGATGAGCAGATAGGAGAGAAGGAGAAGTACTGAATCAAGTCCCATGGAGCAGATGACCACCATGAGGCCATAGATACTGCTCACACGACGGCTGGATACAGTTGTCTTTATGAGGTCCTGATGCAGGCAGAAGGGGTAGGAGAGAATATTGACAGCATGATACTGGAGTCTCTTCAGAAGGAAGGCAGCTGGAAAAACCAGGGCTAAGGCTCTTCCAGCAACTGTCAACCCAATCCCAATGATTACGTCATTGGTTAAAATGGTTGCATAACGCAGAGGTTCTCGGATTGCTACAAAGCGGTCAAAGGCCATGGCTAAGAGAACAGCTGACTCGGTTATTGAGAAAACGTGAATGAAGTACATCTGGACCAGACAAGCATTGAAAGGGATTTCCCGAGCGTGGAACAAAAAGACGCTAAACATGGTGGGCAAGGTAGTGGTGGACAGGCCCAGGTCAGTGAGTGCCAACATTGACAGAAAGTAGTACATTGGTTGGTGGAGGGAAGACTCTGTTCTGATAATGAAGAGGATGGTAATGTTCCCCACAATTGAAGTGGCATAAACCAAGAAGATAGGGAGGGAAATCAAGCCATACTGACTTTCGAGGCCTGAGAAGCCTGTCAGTAGGAAGCGAGGGTACAGAGCAGAACCATTGAAGACAGACATTGTGCAGGGCAGCCACCTTCAGTCTAAGTGGAGAGACGAGAATATGGAAAATTAGGGTACAAGTTAGTTTTATAACTACACATTTAGATGCATGTGTTTCTATTTAGTGTTTTAATCATTCCTCTGCTCATTATTAATTACTCTCTGTATTTATCATTTAAGAAATTGACTTACTCTTTTTTTATGCTCATAGTAAAGAATATCTAGTAGTGCTAAAACTAGGGAAATATATAAAAATGCCTTCAAATACTTACAGACTAGTGCAAAGAGAGCTAAAATTAAGTGTTACTTTAAAGGTGACATAAAAACACAAGATATGAAATAGAGAGAACTAAGTTTATCTAGGGAGGTAAAGGACTGTTTATCGATGGTGACTCGAGTTAAATCTCAAATGACAAATATGTGTTAGATGGAATCAAATGGCTGCGATGTGCATCTTGCACTGATTGATAACCATGTAAATGAGGAAATGTATTAGAGGGCACAGTAGTTCCCCCTTATGCTCAGGAGATATATTCTAAGACAGCCAGTGGATGCCTGAAACCATAAACAGACCAAACCCTGTAGATACCAAGCTTTCCTGCACACACATACAATGATCAAGTTTAATTCATAAATTAGGCACAATAATAGGTAATAAAAACAACTAATAACAAAAATGAAAAATAATAATAATACATTTAAAAAATATTATTTGATTATTTCTGGAGTTTTCCATTTAATATTTTTAAACCGAGGTTGACAACAAACAGTCAAAAAGTAGAAAGCAGAACTGTGGATAAGCAGGGCTATTATATCACAAATGTAAACAAATATAATTGAACAAAACTAAGATAATGAGTAGCTCTTGATATGGTTGTGGGAGCTGAGTTTAAATAGAAAAATGGATCAAAATTTCCCAAGCAGATTCTGTGTAAACATAAATAACTTGAACTTAATCTTAAAGGACCTAGTATACTAACTGCAGTTTAAAAATCGGCTTGATCAAGTCTACAATATATCACTGACAAGCTAGCAGCGATGTTATAAAATGGGTTATAGCTCAGCAAACACAAAACAGGGAAACGTTTTAGGAAGTGATGATCATTTGAAAGGGGGGAGGCCAGTGAAATCCAACAGTAAACATTATGATGGATAAATTTGTATGGAAGTCATATATAGAGGGGAAAACACCACGGATCATACAGTTCATTGTATGCTAAGTGTGAGAAGAAGGAAAAAATCTAGAATAAATTCACCTACTTTGTAAAATTTCATGATTTGTATTGAAATATTAAGGAAAAAAAGACATATATAGAAATTTGAGGAAACTAATGTGCAAAATAAATCCAATCAGTTCATGTTAAGTTGGAGATATATGTGTGCAGGAGATAGTGATATATTTTCCAAATAGAGAGCTGTGGAAGGAGAATTTATGCCCACTCATAGAGAATTTGTAATGGTACTTAACAGTGCAAGGGGAGCAAAAAAATTTCATAGGTAAAAGAAAATGAAAGCGTAGAAAAAAATCCAATGACAAGTTGCAAAGAGAGTTTAGAGCTTTGTGCACTCAGGAGTCAGTTATCCAATAAGCCAGAAGTGCTAGACAGGATATGAGAGACAAACATCACTGTGGGTGGGAGGATATAGACTTTAAGATAGAAACCCTAGAAATCTCACTTACTTATCAACATGATGAGCATCCAATGCCAAATATCCTGGGCAGCAAACATCAGCAAAACTTTCACATAGCCTATTCCAAAGAAACCTTTGCCAAAATTCATACGGCCCATTCCTCAAACTATTCTTCTCCACCGATACAATGAAGCCTTGTACTTTCCTCTGAGAGAGCTAATAAATAAAAGAACTAATTCCATAACACTATACAGGTACATTGGAATTTTACTCCCCAATACTATTCTCCTTCCTTGTAAGGAGCAGTTAGATATAATAGAGAGACAAAAATAATTGATTTGTGTATTCTCTTTGCATGTCTAACGATTTATGTCTTACATTAATGGTAGCATCTTAGGAAATACTATTCTTTACATATCTTCTTCATTTCCTAAATGTTTATGTCATAAACTTTTTCTGGCCTCTGTCATCACATCACTTTGGCACTCACACACAATGATTTTCTTCCTTTTGATACTCATCCTCAAATCCTCCAATCTTCTCTGGAGTCTCCCCATTAGCTAACCCTGAGAGAGTATTCATGATCTGACTTCTATTTTGGAGGCAGACACATCGCTCTGCTCTCAGTGTCTACTTCTCTACAGTCAAAGAAAGTCACATGGCAATTGTGACTTTATACCTCGGTCACTTTGGAGAGATTACTAAACTTCTTGTGCACTAAAAGAACTGAGAATTATATCACTTTGCATAACATTTAAAAGGCTCACACTAATGTATTTAAAGTGCTCTGTAGTGTCTAAAACTTAGGAAGCAAAATGAGAATTGAGCCGATGAAGGAGCCATGATCATAAGCTTATCAGCCACAAACAGCAGTGACTCAGAGGCAGGTGTGACCTGCCACACCCAAGTAACCACTTGTGAAAATGTAACCTCCTGAAGCTTTTTTATCTTGCCTAATCTCGTATTTGATCATACCATTATCAGATGTGTGTGATACATGAGAAGGTAAAATAGAGGAGTTTTAACATCATAGCTTTTAGTTAGTATTAGACAACAGTGTTTTGAAAGGACAAGGATTTTAGTACATAAATTCTCCTACAGATATATCTGTACCCGGAGATGCGTTTGCAGTGTTATCCCGACCTAAAGCTCTTTTGAGCAGCTTTTGAGGCTAATGATTTGTCTGCTCATGGTAAATAACAGTCTGTACCTCTCACCTATCCTATGAGTGGAGATCAGTATTACCTCTTGGCTTTCTTTCACTTTCTGGATTCTCTAAATTTCTAACATACTAATGTCATTCCCATTCTTCTCACCTCAAAGCCGTCCTTCAGGCACACCTGAAAACCCCAAGTGCATACAGACGTTCATGCTGATGGAGGTTGGAGGGGTTTCTGGTCTGTCATGATTAGGGATTTCTTGTAGGTATGTATAGGAAGCCACCGAACATGGGTATAAGAGAAGAATAAATGCACAGAGTATCCTAAGGCAAACAGTTCTTCAAGGAAGCACAGATGTCCTGAACAAAGTGTCCTTCTCGTTTTCAGTGATTCCAGAACCAAGATGGGGTATTTTTTTTTCCTTCCACATCCTAGACTCTGTCTAGCTCTGTGCTTCACCCTTATTGCATTTGTGTCCTCTAAACACTCTTAAATGCCAGCCCCTCTTGACAAGTGCATTCCCACAGGACCACATTCTTTTGTCGATATCACACTAGAGAGGAAAAAATGACATCAAAGTTAATTCTTCTACTCAAGGACAGGAGGTAACCATGACAACCTAGACTCCCAGATTAAGAAATAATTTAGAAGCGTCCTGAAGGTCATCTGATGGAGAAAAACAATGGGCTAAGTAAATTAGACTGACAGGAAACAATAATATGTGCTCTGAATAATTAGATGCAACAGTTTACTAACTGTCAAATGCTAGGAAAATATTTTTAGGGCATACATTTGCAACCATACACTAGGAATAATAAAACTCAACTTGTTGACCTAAGGTGAACAGTATAAATAAATATATAATTTACTAATCAAAAGGGGTGCATATGATGTCAATTTTTAAATAATAAAATAACTATGGGATATATATACAATTGATCCATAGTACTCCAGCCATTTGGTAGAAGGGTGAAGTTTCTACTGTCTTCATCCAACAACTCTTATTTACAGGATCCCACAAATATGCCTCTGAGCAATCCCAAGCTGATATATTAAAGAAAACAGATGAAGATTTGATAGGACTCAATAAGATATAGCCCCACATCTTCACTACAGAGCAAAAAAAATTAATTCCCCCAAAGTGCAATTGTAAAGGACATCTTATCTGTTCATTCACAAATTACATGGGTAATAAATATAAGAATAGAGAATGTGCTTGGCAAATCCCCTCTGCTTTGATTAAAACAAAGTATTCATCTTGTCTTCTTTCTCTACTACTCTTACCCATTCACAACTAAGAAACTTATCTCAATTGTATTATTTTTTGCTGTTTCTCAAGATCCATTCCTTTTGTTCTTCTTTTTATCTTAACTCATAATGTAAATAATCAATATATTTTCATCTACAATGTACACTACCTCTCAGATCCATCATTTTATTTCTATTATCTTCAATGTCAGATCAAATTAAGCCATGTTCAATAAAATTTTGACTCGGGGGAAAATTACTTCTTGATGCTTTTTATGGATTCCATAGCTACCACATACAAAATATTGTTTTTGTTGGTGTATCAAATTTCTGCTTTTCTAAAATTTGATATTATGGTATTTTCTTCTTAAAATGCTCAATTTCTATGCATTATTTTATTACCTTTTCCTAAATCTTACAACAGATTACTATTTCATTTCAATGAATGACTAAAATATCAAATATATATCAATCAAGCATTTATTATTAAGTAGCATTTCCAAGAAACTTCACATTGCAGCCCCATTGTATGCAGACATCTGCACTGTCCATTAGAATATTAACATTTCAGAGAAGCAAAGCATTGAGAAAACATGTAATATGTAAGTAGTGATTGAAATATATAGTGAATACTTAAAAAAACCTTATTACAGTAAAAAGTGCATTGTCAAGAACATGGGATAAGTATGTTTGAAGTCAGGGAGAGTATTTTAAATATTTCGAAGGGGATTAATAACAGTATGACTTCTACTGTAAATGAATAGTTTAATCATTCGCCATCGTTTTTGATTGCCCTTCATTGATTAAGTATTAATGGAAATTTCTGTAAAATAGTGACATTACAATGTCTTCTCATGCACCCTGTGAATTCTGGCTCTTCCTCAAAGTCAAAATGACTATGAAAGATAAACCCTTTCAAACAATTCAGGACATCAGAGGAGCCACAGGAGGGCAACCAAAAACACTCGTGAAAGAGGACTTCCAGAACTTCTTCAGAATTGTTCCTGGGCAGCTTATTTTATTTTTGTTTAATCAAATAAACAAGAGGGCTTTTCCACGGGAAAGAAAAAGAATGATGGGCTAAATGAATTCAAAGTGAGGGAGAATATTTTGAAGGGGAGTCATGGCAATGTGGCTCCTACTGTAATAAAGTTTTTTTTTTTAATGTAAGTATTCATCTTATTTATGGATCACACCTTGGAATTTAACCCTTCATTTTCCATCTCTTCTTTTTTCAGATAGTATTCACTAACGCTGGGAATAAAAGCCCAGAAAATGCTTGGTGTTAGGTAGCAATCTAAACAAAAAGACTTTTCGCCACACAGAGGATCCTTGACTGTGCCGAGGAACATTTTCATAATTGGGGAAATTCCTGGCATCTAACATGTATTTGTTTGGGATGCTTGTAAACATCCTATAATATGACGAACGGACACTCACAATAAAGCTCAGCTAGTCCAATGTCAATACTGCCGAAAAACCCTATTTTATGGAGAAAACTACCTTAAAAAAATCAAAATTCTCTAAGCGTCAGGCCAGTGTGATGGCAAAGCGCAAGACCTTCAGACCCGCGGCTGCAAAGAGCGCGGATCACGGGTCCCGGCATTCTTATCTGTGAACCCCAACGCTGACTGTTGTTTACTGTGAAACCTAAAAACATAGATGGGCCTTTACCTGTGAAACGAGTTCATAATAATTTTGACCAGGTAACAAGCTTTTATGTATATTCAATTCTTTAGTATATGTATAACATTTTGATTGCTCAGGAAGAGATAATCAAAAGTGACTCCCGTTCCTTCAATGCCAAGTTATTATTTAGTATTATTCTCCCAAGTTGCCAATTCCATGACTCTATATTTGGTATCCTGAACTGAAACATGTTTCTTAACAAATATTTTAAGATCCTAGCAAGTACTTTAAGCAGACACAGAAAATTGATAGACATTCAGTAACAAAGTCATAAGGATAATTACTGTGGATCTAAACTCATGAGCATCAGCTAGTCTTTTAATCATGAGTTGGATTCCCATGTATATTTTTTTTAATAAAGAAAATTCTTCTTTTGGCAAGTGTGTATCATGTTTAGGAAAATTAATTTCATGTGCTAATTTATTATGTTGACATTCTGAAGTCTCACATTTAATAGGTTGGGTTTTGGAGAATCTGGAGAATTTTGTATCTTATCAGTCATGAAATAATAATATAGATTCGCCCCTGAAATGGTGAGATAATTGAGAGAAAGAGAAAAACCACTGACAATTTGCCTAATGATATTTTGCAAACTCTGTACACCTCCAACCTAGCTTGTTAAGACAGTTTAAATGATTATTCATCTTCCTTCTTCAAGATTCATTCCTTCTACAACACTGTTTCCATACTCCTACTTTTCCAGGACATCCTGGTTGTCCAAAATCTTATTCAATACTACTAATTTCACAAATATTTACCATATACTTTCATAATCACATTAGTCTTTATTTTAATTAAAACTTTAATAGACCTGACTGAGCGAATAAGGGAATGCCACATTTTAGGCAAGGTTTCTCTCTTAAAGAAAACTATTTAAACAAAGCAAATATAGTATTTCTTTTGTACTTCAGCATCATTCAGACTTAAGATCATCCTGTCCTTCGTTCAGAGTATAAAATGGTTTAGAATAATGTAACAGTATGCATGACTATGTGAAAGAAAGAGAGAGATGTAGGAAGTTCTCGTTTTCACAATATGCTTTGTTCATAGAAACACAATTTAATTATTGGGCCTCAGAGTCCATGTAGAAAATGCATAAAAGTTGGTTTGACAGTGGAGAGTGTCATGATTTAACATGTGCGAGTTAATGCAAACTGATTATTAGGTCTCAAAATATTTGAATTTTGTATCCTAATCCTGAGCATGTCCTAACACATTATCTGTAGAAATCCACATTCTCTGATAAACTTGTACTATATCCAAACATCTCACAGGCACAAGGCTTAATGTACCAGAGCATAGAAACCATAATTCCATTTCCTAAGACACTTTACTTGGGCAAGATCAAGCCTTTGGTTACAAAATCTTTTGCCAGACCCTAAAGTGAAATATCAAGGAAAAAGATAAAAATAAAAACAAACGGAAAAGCAGAACAGAGAATAACTGGAAGTTATGCTTTAAATATTATGCTTAAGATACATGAAAGATACATGAAAGTTGTATTCAAATATTTTAACATATGGTGGAGTTTAAAGAGAGAAAAGAACAAGGCATATCAGTATTCAAGACAGAGAAGCCTAAAAGTTTTTAATCTCAAATTAGTATTTTGTAAATAATCAGGAATTTGTGTCTTTCTTGTAAGTCTTATTTAAAAATTATTGAGGGAAGGATGCCCTAGCTCCAGATAATAACCTTAATGAGTCATCTGAAACGTTTAACTTTTTAAATTAACTTTGTTAGTTAAATCTGCCATTCTTTATAACAGAAAATGTTACATGAGTATTTTTAAGGAACATAAAGAGAGAGATCATTCCTTATGTATTTTTCTGAGTCAAGCATAGTGTGTATTCCAATACAGGAATGACAGTATCACAGAAAATAAGACCATTATGCCCCCATAAAATTAATTACAAATCAAATTGACAAATCTAATTTGGTGATCATACACGCATGCATTGAATTATCATGATAAGAACAATTATATTTATAATGTATAATCATAATCTACACTTGTAAGAAAAAAGTTTGATTAAATTCAATGTTAATAGTTTATTAAGTCAGAAACAAAAATAATTTCCTTGGTCTGCTTTAAGAACTATAATGAACATCAATCTTAGCTATAAATTTTAATCAGTTTTCAGAGACAAAAAGAAAATTTGCTGATGATATCATTGATATAATTGGGTGAGAAAAACACAAAGATTGGAAGGAAAGAAATCAAGCTTTATTATTATTCACAGATAATATTTGTGAACTACTAGTAAATGCAAAATACTCTAAAGACAAGTCATAAGAACCAATAACTCTTTAGGGTAAGTACATGTTTTATATCTAAAAAACAACAACATTAACTAGAAACTAATATTTAAAGCATAAACTTATACAGGCATAAAAATACAGAATAAAAAACTAATGAAAGGTTTATGAGATGTCTACAATGAAAATTTCAAAGGTTGAGAGAAATTTAAGATCACCCAATCCAATTAAGAGGCCCACTATGTAAATTAGAACATTTAATATATTATGGTTAATCACTCAAATTATCTCCTAAATTAAATTTAAGAAATTTGTAGAAATTGAGTATTTCATATAAATTTTAATGTAGAAATACAAATACCAAAAATTATCACAACTATTTGAAGTAGAAATAGCTCTTAAATTGTTGGGGTGGCACTACCCTATAAGAAAACATAACATAAAATCATAGTTAAGGACAATATTGGGTTAAGGCAGGGATAGAAAAATACCACCAATGGAGCTGAACAGAAAGACCCCAAACAGCCCCACATGGACATAGGCCACTGTATGACAAAGGCAGCAGTATGGTACAGGGATGATGCTTTGTCCAGTAAATGATTCTGAGCCAGGTATATTAATTATATCAGCAATATCCTTGATCTTACCTCATCACCCATAAAAATAACTTCTACATAGTTTCTGTAGCCAAATATGAAAAGTAAGGCTGTCAAACTTTCCAAAATTTCACAGAAGAACAGCACTGATTACATTAGCAAATGTGGCAGCTATATATTTATTGGCCCCAGCCTCAGACATGGTCTTCATTGTGTGCTCTGCAAGAATACAACCAGACACAATAGACATTTTTTTCGGGTGCAAGTAGTATGATATATATCTTGGCCAGTAGAGGATG
>PVJO010030374.1:0-15593 GCA_004026905.1 Hystrix cristata | reverse complement strand
GTCCAACCACTGTGGAAATCATTGTGGAGATTCCTCAGAAAACTACAACTAGAGGTTCCATTTGACCCAGCTATTCCTCTGCTGGGTATCTTCCCAGAAGAATTAAAATCATCGTATCACAGTGGTATATGCACAACCATGTTCATAGCAGCACAATTTGTAATAGCTAAGTCTTGGAAACAACCTAAATGCCCAACAACTGATAAATGGCTAAAGAAGATGTGGTTTTTCTACACAATGGAGTACTACACCGCCATAAAAAAGGATAAACTAGAGTCATTTGTATGTAAATGGATGTTCCTTGAGAACATACTATTAAGTGAAATAAATCAGACACTTATTAGTACACATCGAATTGTTTCGCTAATATGAGAAACCATAAGTGTAAATAAGGACAAAGGGGTAGAATAGATATTATGTTTAAAAAAAAAAGAGAGATAGTATTCAAAGGAGAGGAGAACTAGATAGGGAAAAGGAGGATAAAGAAGAAGGTTAAAAGAAAAGTAACATGAAAGGGGAAAAAATGGTAAAGTGTAACTACACTTGTTGCACATAGGGAGGGGTGGGTGAATGGAAGAGAGGGGAGGGGAAGAAGGGGGGAAGAGGGGGCAAAATCAAGATGTATCATGTACAGGTACAAAATAACCATGTTGATTATGATCATTATGTATACAATGTACCAATATATGTTCTTGGTAAAAATAAAATTAGAAAAAAAAAAAAAAAAGAAGTGTGATCAGAAGAGCTGTGTACCTATAAGGAGAACCAACTTGAAGAAAAGTTGGGTCCCAGACCAAATAATGATGCCATAATGCAAAAGAAAATGGTTCATGTGTCAAATGACTGACAGGAGCCTGCAGATTCCAGAGTGAGCTCCTGAGTCCTTTCGGTCGCTGCTTCTTTGGTTTTCATGAGCTCAGTGTTAAAGCAAAGTCAGCATGGATGCACTACTTCATCTCAGCCCACTCTAGCACTGGCCACCAAAAGAAAACTCCAGACACTCGGGGCCCAGGCCTGGGAGGAGGCAGGGTGCCGCACTGACTCCTCCAGCTCCATACAGACCCAGGAAGCCTTGGCAGCAGGAGATCAGTGCCATCCCCGCTGTCACGTCAGGGGTCTGGGCCCAGCTGGAGATGTCAGCGACAGTCATAAAGCACTTACGTCCACCCCACACTTCAGCATTTTAAGTGCCATCGCAGGACCACACATTTATTATTTACAGAAAATATGTCACCCGGGTAGGAATTTTTAAACTTATTTGAGAAATACATATTCTAAGAATTGTATACTATTTATGGAAGGTGAAACCATGATGATTTCAGAGGACCCTAATTTCTGAACTCATGGTCTAATTCTCTTTTCCATCGTATTGGCAAGATTCACCATAGAATCCAAGTCACAATCACAATCACTGTAGAAATATTAAATAGCCCCCAAGTTTCAACGATGTCACATTCTTCAAAGTTTATATAGCTCCCTCTGAACAGCTTTCCCCATGGAAATAAAAATTACGGTATCAGGCAGCCTCGTCACAATGTCTACTCTATTGTAATTACTAGTCTAGTGATTACAAATAAAACAAATAATTTTAAAGTTCAGATTTTAGTATTAATGCAGCAGAATACATTTAGTCACCTGTTCTGTTAACATCTGAAAAATCAACAGGTTAGAAAGAGGCTCAAAAAGAGGCTTTATAAACTTTTTTGTGTTTACAAATGTGCATCATTTATCCCCAAGGATATGTTTTCTAAAATGTGTTCTTGGCTGATTTTGTTATTATGAGAGCACCAGAGTTTACTTACACAAACCTAGACAGCATACCCCCCACACATCTAGTGGTATGTTAAATACTGTCGTACGTACAGCCCTTGTCGGCTGAAGCATCATTATGAGCACAGAACTCTCCTTGACATTTTTTCAGGATAATCACAGTGTGCCCCATTAAGGTACAACTTTTTATTGTTCCCTGAAATCATCTGCTGTAAGCAATAAGCAAAGACATCAATAGAAATAACACGAACCCTGTTGTAACAGTCTACCTATGGAATCTGGGACATAGCTGTACAATCATGGCCAAGCCGATCTCACTGGAGCAAGACATCATCTTTCCTTCGGTAGATCGCTTCATTTTCAAGGGAATGGACTGATAAAACTAATCACCTGCACTTGGGAAAAGTGTCAGTAAGTTGTTCTACCATTATGGGAGTTATACTCCTTACATTCTATGATGCTCTTATAAATTTATAGGATCTAGAGCCTGTTAGCAATAATTTACATTTTCTTTTCTTTTTCTTTTTTTTTTTTTTTTTTTGGTGCTGGGGATTGAACTCAGGTCCTTGAGCTTGCTCGGCAAGCACTCTAACCACTGAGCTAAATCCACAGCCCACAATTTATGCTGAATGAACTAATTCATGGTTAAAATAGAAGTTATTCTCTTAACAGATGAGCGCAGTATGAAATATGGATTGTCTACTTGTTGCAGGCTTATAATAACAAAGAAAGCAAAACATGATAAAAGATAAAATCAAAATTCTCACAACATTTAGCTACCATGAAGTTCTTAGGTTCCATGAAGAAAGCAAATATGGAGACCTATTTTTAAAGTCCTTAAAGAATGTTTCACAAGGCAGGTCACATCATTACTTGAAGGTCATATATGTCAAAAAAACCTTCACAAGATTATTTATAATTTTGTAGAGAATAGTTCTCTGCTAACTATAGGAATGTGTATGTGCCCATATACTCAGAAACGTCTAAACACATATACGCAAGTGAAGAGCTATCACTATGTTGATCTTTTTCAGAGATCCACAGATACTGCATGTAGTCTCTGGGATTATCTATTGTCATAATTCATTCCACTCAGGAGAGAAGTAATTGTTGTAGTCTAAAGAGCAAAAGCAGCGTCTTTCCAACATTTATGAATATGTCTTCCAGCTGATATTTGTTCAAAATGGGAGAAGTTAAAATGTTCTTACCATCCAAGCTGTGACAAAGTCCCCCATCCACGTCCCTACTGCAGCTAATTTCATGAAACTTTCATTGCGGATGCCCATATAGTCTGTAATGATATATGCCCTGTGGAAACAAACACACAAGACATTGCCTGGGCTCAGAGAACCATCTAGTGAAAGCTTTCTGGTTCAGCAACACACAGGGGTTTTCCACCACACTGGCTTATATATTTGACAAGCTGAGAAGAGCTCTGAGGTTGTCTGAGTGAGTTTCAGTTAGATCAGAAGACTATTGCAGCTCTAGCAGTTACCCTGTGGAATTTACATTTCAGCTGCACTCAACAGCTTTTGAAAAATCAAACAAATACTCAGCAAAGGCAAGATCTGATGCCTACTCAAGTAGGAGCAGAGCATAAATAAGTGCTAAATTAACTTGAAAGGGGAGAGAAGAGCTGACAGGGCTCCAGTTCTGAAAAGTCAGAGCTACTAAAAATTTGCTGTCTAGGCTTTAGATATAATATCACATCTGAATAACATCAAAAATTTGAAAAAAAAATTCCACACAATAAATCAGTGTAAAATTTGATTTAAAATGTGTGGTTTAAATTAATACTGAAATAACGGCAAGCAGCATAATCAATTGTATCACCTTATTTTTGTATAACTAATCCTTATTTGTGATAATAACACCAAATCATAGTCTTCACAACTCAGAGAAAGGTTCACAGATACAACTGATCATAAAATACCAATAATAAAATTATATTTATTAAACCTTTTTTCTCATTTTCTAATTTTTACTAAGTTTTTTTTCACATTTTTCAGTTTCTCTAAGAAAACTGGGACTCAGATCAATAACACATACCTAAATAAATGGTTGCTTGGAATCAATTTTCTCTCCCGCTCTCATTTTCTCAACTCTAAGTTTCTTTCACTCTTTTTTTTTAACTTAAATTTTGTTCCTTTTCTTGTAAATGGTGCTACCTGTATATTTTAGAGTATTAGTTAAGCTTGGTTCTTTTTAGGTTAATTTTATAATAGCTAATGATATGTTTGTTATTTATTTACTAAAATTATGACAAGAATGTTTTTTAAGTCACCGAAAGGTAAACAATCTCCAATTCTGCTCTTCTGGAATTATTTCAGATGGTTTTGTTACCCATATAATAAACAGATATTTAATATCTTTATCTAGCAAAAGCAAACTTTCAAATTCTTAAAACAGTTCCTTTTGTAAAGCTTCATTCACCTACCTTGGAAGGTCTATGTAAGTGGCTCAAGGTTTCACTCCAAAACTTTGGAGCTCCAATTCCACACACTTCCATTATAGCCCAAAATTTTATAGCCATTATAAATCACAGGCTTGCAACATACACTTTAAGTACCATATCTCCATCAACTTTCATATAAGTACAATGAAATATACTATTATTTCACAGACACAGAATTAAAGTTCAGAGAGTTTTTGCAACTTGCTGAAGGTAACCAAATGGTAGATGGACAGGATTAGAATTTAAACTTGATTGACTTTCAAAGATAGCCACATAACCATTATGCTGTATTTTCTTCCTACGAATATTAGTGGAAATGTAAAAAACACACAGAATATCTCATCCCCACCCCAGTGTTGTAGCAGACAATGAAAATCTTATTTATTTCCTTTGAAGATAAATTATAACAAGAAGTTAACAGTAGCAAGCGGAAGCTTCAGTCCCTCAGAGCTACATACCATGAAGTCTTAGATTCCCACTTGTTTTAGGTTCACCAGTCTAAAGAGCTTCTACTTGAAAGCTCCTAAGTTATCTTGGACAGCTTGGTGTTACTCCATCGAGTACCACTATCACTGAAATAAAATCAGTGTACTATAGAATGTGCTCTGGTCATTGTCTAGCTCTTTCAATGACACCTATTTAGAACTTGCTTAATTTTCCTCCCTGTCCACTTTGTCAATGAGTTCTAGAATACATTAGGGTGAATGAAAATGTCACTATGCACAGGTGGTTATACAGGTATGTGTAAGAGATAGATGGCAGCATTCTTTTATTTCAGTAACTAAGACTAGAATGGACACACTTTCAGCAGATCAATGATCTAGCCGAGAAGAACTAGAAAATATAAATAGTAAACAAAAAGTATCTTCCCCATACATCTTAAAGGCTTCAGAGAGCTGATGAACCAATAAGGACTAGAAAAAACAAGATATCACACTGGGGAGACTTGAGGAAAGTTTAGCTACTTTCTCCGCCAGCATTTGCTGATAGTTCAGAACCTGCCACAGTGTGTGGTCCTAAAGAACACAAGGCCATAGAGGGCACAATGAGGCAGAGAGGAGCACGTAGTTGCTGAAGGTGTAAGTCAGACCTTGCCTGGTCCATCCCGTGACTGAGTTTAGGGTCCGTTTCTACTCTTGTTGTCCCTTAAAAGAGTTAAGAGTGAGCCTTTGCTGGAAAAATAAATTATCTAGATCCTGGATCTATTTTTGTACATAACATCTGTTGAACATTCAAAACTTATTAGGATATCAAGGAAACCATATCACTGAAAAGCAAGAGAAAAAATCTAAAATTGGATAATAAGCTCCCAGAGCTATTTTGGCTACTGTATCCACTACAGTACCCAGAACCTAGAGTTCGGCCTGTATATAGTAAGTAATCAATAAAAATGTGCTTAATTGATAAATTATGAAGTAACTAAATTATTCAGATTTATTCCATTAGGCATGGAATACATATATATATATCTCAATAAAATGAAATTCAATCATGAACTTTTCCACAGAAGAAGGTGTTAAAACATTTTAAAATTGTTTGTTGCATTCATTTTATTTTCCTAACTACATTTTTAGCTCCTGACTGCAGGATAGCTCTCCCACATTTACCCAGAATGATGTATCAACACAAAATAAAGAATTATCCTCCCCTGTAGTTGTTGGCAAAAGATAAGTACTAGTTACTATAGCAATGCAGACAAGATAGCACACAGATAATTTATGAAGTAACTAATGTATTTTAAAGTGAACAGTAATATATACAGATTAGTTGCTATTATTTTTTCTGCTTTGGACAAATAGAAGGAAGAGTTTCAAATGTGCAGACTTATCATAAGTATTTTTAAGAACTAGTTCTTCGATTTGCACATCCATTAATGTTTAATATTTCCTGATTGGGTTATAAAAGAACAAGGTATGCATGGTTTTATCAGCAATATTAGCCCACTTAGAATATCACACTGGACTCTAAAGAAGCAAAAGTGCAGAGTTTCATACACCACATGATTTGGAGGAGTGACTTAGAATTAGATTTTATTTGCTAGGAGGCACCATTAAATTTTCAGTTTTGTTTGGTGCTTTAGTTGATTATTTCATCTACTCACACATCTTTTGTTTTCATTTGTAATTTAGCTGTTTTTCCACAATACATAGATTTGGAAAACCTTGCAGATCTACTGGTCTTCCAGGTAAATATCAATCACTGATAAAGTCTTTAAAGATCCTACATGAATTTCCTCTTGGCTTTAACTTCTTAGGCTCTTCATTTATTTCTTGTGATTTCAAACTTAACTGTCAACTGCATAACAAACATAGAAATTTCAGTACAGGATCTGGGAAAGGCTAATTATCATAACAGCTCATCACACAAGCAACTAAAACTACAGCACCTAGTGAGACCCATGTGCTAAATGAATTAAACAGACTCTAACATGAACTTGTGAATAAAACTGTAATATAATGAATCAGACTTACAGATGAGAGTCTTAATCACCAGTGAATCCTCCGGTTCACTTCAGGCTATTATTTATACCTAAGTGGATATAGTCAATGCCAGGAGATTTAGGAGTTGAGACTCTGGAAGTTTAACAGGAGGCAGTAAACATAGATCACCAAACCAATATGGATTCATGCTTCACTGAAAATCCATCTGTGGCCAGCTGGATTCATAATGTCACAGCTGTCTCTCCCAGCCATGTTTGGGCAACATAAACAAGATTGGGGGTCTCATACACAAGTAAATCATGGGTAAGGAGGTGACTTACATGAGTAGAGACCTGCATTAAACACAATGAAACTAACACAAGAGCTCTAAGCAGTCTTAACACATTGAGGTGAAAATTCGTCACTACAGATTTGTCACTATGAAATGTCAGGACCTAAACATAGATATATTATGTGAAATTTTTCTCAATCTTTCTGTATTTGTAATGAAACAATTAACAGTCTTTAGTTACTCGGTAAACCTTATCCAAATAACCACAGTTTAGTATTTTTGCTCAAAATTTATAGTTTTTTTTTACTATTAAAAGACTTTGAGAAAGCTCAATACTATATGCATAAGGCCAGACCTAAAATACAAAGCTATGGGGTGGTATCTATGAGGATGTCAAAAATGCTGCAGACAAATGTTTAAAATAGCCTGGAATGATCAAAATTGCATCCAGCCCTAGCAATGCTCACTGATAAAATGACCAATTCAAATTTCCCATGTCTAGCCATTAAATACCCCAATTCCCATAAGGAAGACATAGAAGACTACATTTCACTGACCAAGCCTAACATGATTGTAATACATCCACTATACACCAATGCCTTATCTAATTCCAGCAAATTTCATCTGAAGTAGATACAGAAACCTTTTTATTATATCAATTCCTCCCTCCTCTTTACCCTCAATATTTGACTAATCACTAAGGTTATTTCTGAAAGGTTCGCTAATCTATGCTGATTTTCTGCTATTATTATCACCAATGTGTTAATTTTGGCCATAATCATATCTCATCATAGGAGGTCAAATTAAATTTTCCTGTGAATGGTTACCCTCTTATTACATATCACTGCCTTGTAGCAACTTCTGGGGAAGTATTATATGATATGGAGGAACAGGAATCATGTAACCAGAAATTACTGGGTTTACAGTTGGTGTATTTTGAATCTGGAATGGTCCCAAAAGGCTCACATGCTAAATGCTTGGTTTCTAGCACATGGCACTATTGGGAAGCAGTTTAATCTTTAATATGCATGCCTAGTGGAAGGTCTTTAGGTCATTGGAGATGTGCCTCTCATGGAGATAATGCAGGCTCCCAAGCAAAGGAGTGAGCCAACCATAAAACCACCAAAACTATGAGCCAAAATAAACCTTCTGTCTTTATAATTTGATCGTTTCAGGTACTTTTCATAGCAATAGAAAACTGATACAGCAACCTACCCTGTTCCCATGACCTGGAACAAATGTTCAAGCTTGGTAATCATCCATTCTTTACCTATATAGTACTCTATGTTTATGTATGGAAATATCACACTGAGCCAATTAGAATAGACAATTAATACATGTTAATAAAATTTCTATTAAAATATAAAAATGCACACATAAGTGAATTTTGATTCAGCACTTGATCTTCTAATACCTCTCATCATGGAGGCATTTAAATATCCTAACTGAATTATTACAAGAATTAATAAAACATTGTATATGAAAATATTTCTCAAGTTATAAAGCATTCATTGCTAGTGCAAAAAATTATCTTTCCTTTGAAGAGATTTACTTAGGATAACACAAAATAAGTATATAAATCATCTAGCACAACTATTTTATCATCAGTCAAAAAAAAAGGTAAACCTCTGGCCTATTGGCTTTCATTTTCTAAAATAATATGGCCATAGGGTAAAGCATGAATAAGAAGACCCTCCCATCTCTGCAAGCCATCGTCCTTTTTAGAGTCATCTCCTTTTATTTTATAATTTCTTTTTAGGCCCTCTTCTCCATCAGGAAATCAACACCACCAACACCTCACCTTTCTGTGAAACAATCTATTACTGTTGCCCACACGTTCTCTCAGACTGGAGTGCCATCTGCTGTCTTCTGTCCTGAGATTACCAAGTCAGTCTGTCTACTGGGAAATCTCCTACCATTCCTTCTGAAAGCCTTCTCTTTCCTGGTTCTTCATAACCCCTTGAATCTACCTCCACGTTCAACAGTTTTCTTAGAATATTTTAAACATTTTCTCACATTGCTCTTCTCTCCCACAAAGCTTATTTCATCCAGGTAGAGAATATGTTTCATTTACCTAGGCAGGTGAAATTCTTTGCCCTGTGTATAGTATATTTTAGGAATGCTATAAATACTTACAGTAATTAAGGAGTCAGTTGGTTAATAATAAGATTACCTGACTCATCTAACATTATAGCCAAATTAGGAACTACATAAAAACATTGTAAAAAACAAGGATCTGCCATTGTATAAGATACAACATAAAGGAATATCAATGATAGATTGTGGGCTGTGTAATTATGATACCCTAACAAAGTAAGGACAAAATATCATTTCGCCATGTTTACTACCTCTCCCAGAAGAAAAAGTTAGAGGGCAGAATATAATCAAGTCAAAATGAAGAACATATCCTTGACATTCTATAATCATATGTTATAAATTTATTTACTTTTGAATATGTTAGTTGCCTAATAAAAAAATGAAATATTGTATATCTACCAAATCACATGGTTTTAAAAGAATCCTTTAAATAGGACAGATCCCAATACATAGTTATGTCATTCCATAATTTAGTACCCCAATTTGTTGGCACAAACAAGATATATAGCAAAACACCTTTCTATTATGCATGTGAAAAAAGAAGGAAAATTTGCTTCACTTCCCTTCAAATAAATACTGCCAAACTACCTTTGTTGTTTGTACTTTAAAGTCAAAATTTAGAGTTTCCTCAGATTAAAAATAATATGCCTCAAGACTAATTGTAAAGTTTCAGAATTACTGTGGTGGTACACCAGTCTTCTTTCCTATGTGAGTTTGATTTTGGTCAGCTTCACCAAAGTTAAGTCTACACTCCAATTTGAGGTTCAAAATGAGACTGTCTACTTCCAATGAATTAAATAAACACAACCAAGACACTTCCTATACCTTTACTAAAGCGATTTTTAAAATAATAGAAAGGACAACATTTTATAAATCTGAGCTTTTTGCCAAAAGAATGCTAATAAATCTCCCAAAGCATCCACAGAATCACAAATTACCTAAAAGTAATTTTATATCTAACTTAATTACATTGTAATGTTAAATAACTTTCAGTGTGTTTAGAACTGTTCAAATAAAATGTATATCATAAACTGTCACCAATTTTTATTATTTGGCTTAACTTGTAATTAAGCCAAAATGGCATGACTGAGCTTCTGTTAGTTCCAATGGTGCGTCTTGTCAACCATTATCAAAAAAAGGTGCTAGAGTCTGAAAATGTAATATTGAATATTTTGTTTGATTCTAAGAATACAACAATCTTTAGAAAAAAGGTCACCAATTTCCCTACAAGAAAACAGTCAGCCGTGTAGCTATTTTCCAAATTACTCCTGATAAGAACAAAGATAAATTTATGTGTGCCTGCTCTTTATGGCACTGCCTTAGGTGAGGGCGAGATCTGTGTTTAAACATCAATGTACTATTTATACAAATTTTACAAGGGTGCTGGAGTTTGGAGTAATACTCTTTCTCAGTTTAAAAAAAATATATACGTATATGCTGGTATGCGTATGTCTGTATTCTGAGATATGTGGGGGCAAATTATAAGAAGTGTCAAATGAGTGACAAGTAAAGAAGTAGCTGTGCATGGAGCAGATGAAAGAAGTTAGATCTCTTAGCTACTTATTTTAAATAGAACTTCATCAATAAAAAGTATTGAGAAAGACAAAATAAAGGCAGATAATACATAGGTCACAGAGAGTGAGGTTGAATTTCTGGCAGAGCAAAGTGCCAGAAGAAGACCATAAAATCAGATTAAACAGACATCATGTAGCATGCTGAGCGGCTGATAGCAACACAGAAGCTTGGGAAGGAGCCCACAGTGAGTTTGCCAATGATATAAAAGCGACCCAGGGTGGTAGATGCAGGACTCTGAAGTGCCCTCCTTTTCGCTCTCAACCATCCCTGAGCTTGAGACTTCCACGGAATAAGAATTCTAAAGCCCACTGGACATCTCTTTAGTCTGACAATACCTTATTATTATCAAATGCCCTTCAAATCAGAAGTGAGATGGTTCTTGTTGCTCCACAAATTTATTCTGAAATATTACAAATTATATGGTATCATTTGACTTAACAATAAGGAATTTCATGCTGTTCCTTTACAATGTGTACCTCACAAGCTTCGCCACAACAGCTCACAGTTTAGAAGAATATATAGCTGCATTCCCACTGTCCTGTGAACATGTCAGACCCATAAAATCCTTCTCAAATGATTCAATGAGTTTTCGAGATCTAGTACTTTTTAGCTACCACAATACTATTTTCCTCTTCTTCCACTTGCTATAATGAAATCCATTTTCTACAGACGTCCACCAAAGACCCTGCTACTGCTGCTTATATTATCAAGGTGTGTGCCAAGACCTAAAAGTACTCATACGTATGCCAAGCGCATGAAGACATCATCCAGATTCTGCTAGGAAGCCAGTGCCACCACAGCAAACTCTGAGACCAGGGGCCAAAACACATTAACTCACCATGTGTGTGCCACACAAGTCTGTATCGACAGCACTCCTGATGCCTTGCAGTCTCAAATTCCCACCAAGAGGATGGAGAAATGCCTCTTTTAAACTTTTACTTGACTTGTTCTTGTACAATGGCTTCTTACTTTCAGATTCAGGTGTTGAGTCAATGGGACTAGGAGTAAAATGCACTGTGTTTTATTTATGATAATCTCTTCCTTTTCAACACCTGCCCACTGTCCCTGAAATAGTTACTTCTGCTTCAAACTATCTCTTAGGTGTTGCCCCACTCCGCACAGGGCTCTTTGGCGCCACAGGTAAAAGCCATTCTAGGCTGGTCTATGTGTTGACTTGATGGAGTGGGAAATTACGTTTCTCTCCTCCAGAATCTACTACAATGACAGAATACAAATAAATAATAGACTAACCCTGCAGAGTAGAAGAAGAGATGACAGACATGAATATTTTAATAAATTATTCGAAAGAAGATTGAGGAATGCTGATGGGCATGGTTCCAGCTTCTCTGTGTAGTGACTCCATGCAGGGTGTGCATTAGGAAAAGGGCAAAATTCTGCCTCTGGACTCAGCAATGCTTAGTGACTAGAGGCTCAGTAGTACTGAAGAGTGGGAGAGAAGAAGGGTGGACCTCCCACTCAGGAGGATCTGTGGAAATTCTGTATGATGAGCTGTTGGACCACCAGGTACCCTGTTCCAGCCCATAAAACCAGAAATATAACTAATTTCACTTCCCCTAGTTTATATTAGCTTATATGGGATGTTTGTTCTCTGAAGACATTCCAGCAGAGAATGAAGAGCCTGTGAGAAAAAGTGTGTGTGTGTGATACATAAAACTGAGAGAGCCCCACTCTTTATCATACTGTGTGGATGGAAGACAGAAACTTCATCTCAACAAAATGACCATCCCACCTTCCATAAAGTATTATTAACAATTGAGGGTGAAATGGCTAAATGCTCATAACCACAAGCTCCTTCCCCTGCCTCTCACCTGTTAACAAACCTGTCCATGAACAAGAGACTTTCCAATCAATTTTTCATCACCCACTCTTAAATTTGAACAGATTTCAGATGTTGCCATATATTTGAAGAAAATCTTAAATATGGAGGCAGAAAAGCTCAAAACTAAATAAAACCAAGGAACTCAGGGGAAACAGACAATACAAAAAGCAAAGAAAAGCGTGAGGACAGAATAAATATATTTGTAAGACCTGCAAAGTCAACATTCAATTATATGCTTTCTATACAAAATCATCTAAAACAAAAGTTGAAAGCAAAACAGTAGAAAAAATAACATGCAAGTAATAACAAAAAGAAACCTGGTGTAGCTATATTAAGTTTTAAAAGCAAATATTATTATAGATTAAGAGAAATCCTTCCCAGTGAAAAAAAGTTTCATTTCATCAAAATATATAAATTAAATTGAATCAGCAAAATGGTAAAGGAAATAGATAAATTAATATAGAAAATGTGAAATATCAATGTGTTTCAATAACCAATGGAACAAGTTGATTAAAAAAAAAAGAGTAACACAAGGATCTAAATAAAGAGATTAACAAATTTTATGTAATGGAGATATGTAGAATAATTAACAAACCCAATTGATCCTATGAAAAGGCACAAAATTGACCACTCCCTAGCAAGACTGATTAAAATATAAAAAGAATGTGCAAATAACATCAGAAATGAAAAAAAGGTGGCCCTGCTACAGATCCTGCAGCAATTAAGTAGATATATGTGGATTTTAAAGAATCATATTCCATTAAAAATGAAAACTCAGGTGCGATTGGTACATTTCTAGAAAATATTTAGAATTTACCAAAATGTACACAGGAATAAACATGGATAAAAATAGATCCATAAGTATTCACAAAATTTGACCTATAATTATAAACTCCCCCACAAGAAAATCCAAAACCAGATGTGTACATGGGTACCAAAGGAAATGTATAGGAATGCTTTATGGCATCATTACTTATAACAGTAAGCTGGAAACAACCACATCTATCAAGAGAAGAATGAATAACTATATCACAGCACAGTCATACAATGGAGGCTATTTGACAATGAAAATGAACAAATTACTACTTTACACAGTTTGAATGGATTTCAGAAACTGTTGTACAAAAGAAGCCTGACCAAATAATAGCACATATTGTATGATTACAAATATATAATGCACAGAAATAGGCAAAACTGGACTATAGTAGTGAAGCATCACAAATGATAAAACTATGACGCAAAGCAAGAAAGTGAATGGCCCAGAAAATGAGACAGTGTTTACTGTGGCAGGAGGAAGAGGTTTATTATCAGCAAATTCAACCATAAGCATTCTGGAATCCTAGAAACTTTCTTTCATTTAACATGAACAGTAATACATGGAAAAAAGGTTAGTCGGTCACTTAATGAACTTGTAGTCTTGTAATGTCTTGTAATAATTCACAAATTAAACTGTACACAGGTATTGTACGTGATTTTATATAGGTACACTATTTCTACTTTTAAAAAAAAAGTATACACAAAAGAACCCATTAGCATCAGCCAGGCTCTAGAAATGGTAACTCCTTATCATTTTATGGGAAAAACACTGGTACAATGAAAGACCAGCATAGAGTCTAAGAAAAAATTACTTTTACATTGGACTGGAGGCTGTCGCCTCAACGACTGGGGTGAAAGGATAAAAGATTCCTGGCATGAGGTCCAGCCCCTGCTTGTTGGAGCAGGGCACTTACTGAAACATCCTGGCTAGAACATGAAGAAGTTGAAACAATAATAAAAGCCGAAGCTGAAAAGTAATAATGTACTAAGGGCATTGAGTGCCTACAGTGTAATTTAGCTCCTACTTTAAAGTCTATGGACAGTTCACAATCGGAAATTAAATTGTTTGAGTTTCTCTCATGAGGTACTGCATTTTAAACACCTTTCTGCTTTTTAACTGCTTGTGTTTCTTGACATCTCGTAACAGAAAACTGACAGTATAGTTTCAAACAGGGCTACCATTGTTTTGCATACATGAATATGGGATAGGTAGAAATTAAGCCAATGGTCATTTGAAAGACCCATAAAATTTATATCTGCTTCATTTATTTTAAGAGGTGAAGTAGGAAGTCACCTTAAAGTTATGTTTTCTCATTTCCATGAAGAATCACTTGGGTAATGTCCCACTATTTCCCTGAGTTGAGATAGGTTAGTTACTGGGGAAGGGAAATGGAGAATGTGTAATAAACTTCTGTGACTCTTCAAATCTCTCCAACATTCCTGACACATGAAGCTGATCATCAGGGAGGAAATGGGTTGATTTGCCCCCAAGATAGGAACAAGAAGGCTTGTTGAGGACAACCTTACTGAGGCCTACTGGTGAGAAAGAATGATGAGGCCACTCCAGGACTATGGGGCTTGCAGGTGGCCACACTGCTGACTAAGGGGCCTACTGACTATGAGGCAAAGAAGGAAAGCAGTTTTCAGCACCTGGGGACATTAAAGGAAGCTCCTCTAAATGCAACCATTCTGAGGCACAGACACCAACATGGTTTATGCAGGCTCTGGGCTAGACAGGAGACCACTTCTTGGTTGACAACTGTGCAGGCACAAGCTTCAATAATGAAACCATGTATTAACATCACAAAGATACAGATGGCACAAGTTTTTCTTTGGCTAGTATTTGAAAAGCACAGACTCAATGACCCAATTCAGGACAAAGTAAGGCATTGTTTAAGGTTGACTGGATACATAAAACTTCAAAAGGGATATTGGATTCTGTATTAGTCAGCTTTCTAGTGGCTGGGACACAATATCTGACACATTTTAAAGGAGGTGAGGTTTAATTTGGCTCATGGTAGGATGGCTCTAAGGCAGAAACACCATGGCATAAGAGCATGGCAGAACAAAGATGGGAGTTCATGGCAGCCAGGAAGCAGTGAAAGGGAAAAGTACCAAAGAGAAAGGGGCAAGGGACCAGCCATAGTACTCAAGGTCACACCTCCATGACCCACCCAGAAGTATGCTCCGTCAATACCCTGGCTAGCTCCCAAGCTAATCAAATTGACGCATCTAGTTTAACCACCAGACTCCTTGGTATGCAATCCAGGTAGAGCTTCAAGTCATTAATTAGAAAGATTAAAACATATCAACCCAAATTTATATTGT